>CAAKHB010002258.1:149746-162398 GCA_901007665.1 Aeoliscus strigatus
TGCAGGTTTGCGCAAACATGAGCGCGGATGTCACCCTCCGCTGACAAGAAAACTCCCGTGGGCCGGTTTTGTTGACACTCTGACGTCAGCGGGAGCTACGATGAAGCTGTCAAACCCGAGCAGCTATAAAAGCCGGTTGGAGGAGCGGAGACGCTCCAAACGGCGGCTCCGGTCCACATCAGGATGAAGATGTTGCCCCAGAGGTCTCGCTCCGTCCTCGTCCTCCTCCAGCTGACTGTGTTCGGCGTGCTCCAGGGTAAGAGGCTGCTCTGTGGACCAGCAGGCTGCGGAGGAGAGGATGCTCCCCGGCAGGTGTCAGATCCCTCCACCCACCTGCTGCAGTCACTGTACATGTGTTCAGCGATGATTGCAATTCAGTTGTGGATAGTGTGTGTGTGTGTGTGTGTCTGTGTGTGTGTGTGTGTGCGCGTGTGTGTAACTTCATTTGTATGTGCAAAGACACTGTCCTCCAGGATGACTAAAGTTATTCTGAATCATATTTCTTTTCAGGTTCAGGTGCTCAGTGGTCCTATGTTGGTAAGTTTGATCATCTCCTACAATCTCCTACTATTATATGATGCTACATTTTATATCCTTTGTGCATGTCAAATCCCAGTTGCAACGCTGCTGCGCCAACTAGTGTGGCACTCCAAGATTGTTCTGTGCTTCATAATGGATGAGAAACCAGTATTGACAATACCTGGAGCATTTGTCAGGATCTCTGCAAAACTGTGTGTGATCAAGTGTTTATGTGTAGTGACGCTTTTACTTTCAGCTCTAAGAAATGCAATTCATTCATTAAAGCAGCGTCTCAGCCTTATGTAATGATGATAATATGTGAGAATTTACAACCAGACTAACGATGGAAAATAACACTGAATGTATCTACAAGCGCAGCAAATGACTTAATATTGTCTTTTTATATTATTGTTCTGTTTGATAGTCGTGTCAACATGTATAAATAAACCAAGGAAGTCATGTCAAGTTTTGTGCCCAAATCCTTTAGATTGAATGTCTGAGCTGTTTTATTGAACCACTACCTCCTCTGGATCTTTGAAATATTTATGTACTTGGCATTTTGGACATCTACTTTTTAAATTCTACATTTTAATACTTGTAGAGAATTAAAGTCTCAAATTAAAGTTCTTTGAAGCTGAAGTCGAGCATAGCTTACGTACCAGTTCGATTCCTGACGTAGTAAAGTGTAAATGTTTGCACTGATGTAAAAAGACAAACCTCAGGCTCCTTTGTAAGTTGCAGTGCTGTGGATTTCATCCTCTGTCACGGTCAAACCCCACAGAGAGCACTCATCCCAACAGTCGTCAGTCAGAGGGTGGGGAGCGCTTGACGGGGGCGCAGCTGAGTCACAAGATTTGGAGTGACCTCGACTCAACGCTCTCCCTCTGGCTGAGGACACGACAGTGAACTCTAACATGGGAGTCAAACAAAATGATGTTGATGGGGCCTGATGCAGTTTTCTTTTTTAACATGGAGTTATTTCAAGCATTTACTGCATGGAAAATTTTACACAAATCTCCTCACTCAGTCAGCCAGTTCTTTACTGTTTTATTTCAAAGCTCTTCCACCCCAGACAGCTCAAAGGCCAGTGAGGGCCGTCATTAGAGAGCAGACCGGGTCTAATTAAAACAGCAAATGAACTGGACACTTAGTCATTACGGCACAGATGTCAGAGGAACTTTGTCTCTTATTACATGGAACGTTTGCCCAGAATGACCTTTGGTTTTGCTAAAAAACAAGTGATTCAGTGATTTCACAGAGGGGGGGGGGGCTTTCATGTCGTGCTGCATCTTTCATATTTACAGATGGTCAGTTGGCATGTGTTTTTTTGTTTTTTTTTTCATATGCGTGCATGCAGGCTGGTGTGTTTTGCCCCCTTTTCTTTTCCACATTCATCCATCTGAAACAGCTTACACCCTCACACTTCAGTCAACACTGCTGCTGTTTCTCTGCAGCGAGACTTCTCGCATGTTTACTTTTATTTTACTGGCACAGTACCAAGACGATTGGTGTAGAAACAAAACAAAACAGACTGCGCAGATCGTGCTCCTTAAAGGGTTAGAACTTATCTCACCTAAGTATTCAGGACAACAACAAAAAAATACAAAGATTTAGAATCACGTACAAAAAAAGCGTCAATAAAGTACAATATAGTACCAAAAATAATGATACTTCACTTTTACACCAAAGTTTTACATTCAGTCGACAAGGATGAGGCCGTCCGACTTCACAAAGAGCTCTGTTTGGTCATTAAACTGGAAAGACGCGATCAATAAGGATACGCGGTACGGGAATATACTGACACATGCAGGCAAATCTAATGCCGATGCTGTTACAGGGACAAAAGGACAAGACCGCTGGCCTAAAGACTATCCATACTGTGGCGGAGCTCAGCAGTCGCCCATTGACATCACGCCCGAGTTGCTCAAGTACGACTCGACTCTGCCGCCAATCGAGGTTCAGAACTACGCTCTGCAGCCGTCGGACGCTCTCACTTTGGGAAACAACGGGCACTCATGTGAGTATATTGTCAGAGTTGACACAAAAAGGAAGATGCTGAACCCAGCTGATCTCCGTTAACAAAACGCAGCATCGCAAAAAGTCATCCAAGTCAACATAATCATACATGTGGAACTTGTGTTCATACCATACAGACCTCATTTCTGGGTCCAAGAGAAAAAAAAAGGACGGTGGATTCTTCCTCGTACATCTTCCTCAGCAATTTTCCATAATGACTCTCTCATTATCCTCGCTGTCGCCCAGAGACAGTGCTTAGTCCTAGAACATCCGAGCGGACATCATCTTAACACTGGAGACCACTTTCGGTTATCTTCATTCATTATTTAGTGCAACTACGAAACATTTCACAGCATTAGAATGTTATGATATGAGAAAATATGACAAAAGAATAGTTTTGCATGTTATTCCTGAAACGTGATGGAGAAAAAAGTTTTGTTTTTTGTCTTTGATGCAACATCTATCGTAATGCGTGACAATTCGATTGCTGCCACATTAGCAGGCACAGATTGAAAAGACTGGACAAATGCTTACGTTCGCATGCCAACGCTGCAAGCTGAGCGGCATCATCGGCGTGACACGTGTTCTGCAAGATGCTGAGCGGGACACATTCTACTGCGTCACTGACACGTCGCTTCCTCAGTGTTATTTAAGTTTGATGGTTCCTTGACTTGTGTGTGTGACTTTCTTTTTTCATCTGCAGTGCAAATATCTCTGCCCTCCAAGATGCACATTTCCAACCTGCCTCATCGTTACAATGCAGCCCAGCTCCACTTACACTGGGGCTCCCCCACCAATCTAGCAGGATCGGAGCACTTGATCAACAGTAAACAGTATCCAGCCGAGGTAAACAGCTCAGCCCGTTCATCTGTACAGTTGACGTCATTGCTCCTGGCCCGAACATGTGAAGGGCAGAGGACAAAGAGCAGCGGGCACCTTGGCCCGAGAACTGATGAGCTCCGAAAAGCTCTCGACACGATGGCGGACGTTCACTTGGCGTCTAAAAAAAAATGCTTATTGTGCATCTTCAGCCTTATTCTGAGACTGACTCAGACACGTAATGTCTAATTGAAGTTTATAGGCGGTGAACACACTGCGACGCCGGCCGCTGGGAAGTCTTAAACAATCCTGGGCTGTGTGAGATTATAAAGCGCTGACAAAAACAATCACCTCGGCAGTCAAACGACCATTTTTGTCCGTTTGCCGCCCGTCGAGGGCGACGACAGATCGCAGCAGACAGACAATGTGTCTCATCTCTGTGGGTTTTAGAGAATCAGACGGGGACATGGATGGAGTTTCAGAGGTGTGGCTCTGTGTTTTACTGAACACATCCAGCCCATCCTTTTAGTTCTATCGCCTCAATTTGATTGTTTTCTGAAAAAAAAAAAAAAGTCAGGTTCTTCATTTACTTTTATACTGGGAGCAACACTGGAATAGTTTTTGCCTCTGACGCCTAAGGCTGCAGATTGGACTAGGACCTGATGAAACGAGGCAGATATGTTTTCTCTATCATCCGGCACAGCGGCTGAAACGTCACAACCTGGGATGCTCGGACATGACTTTGCTGCAGCTGCAGCACAGCCACATGTAAGGTGACGCGGTTTGACCTGCGTTTCTTATGAGGACACGTGGAGAACGGACAAATCTTTTATGTCGCTCCAGACTGAAGAACCACACGTCTTTGATGACATGTTGTTTTGGAGGGATGAAATGATGGAAAATGGAAAACTTAAAACCCGAAATAGTGCCAATGGCTACTGTAATTCTCCAGACAGAACATCTGTCTGTAAATACACTTTTGTCACAATTGGCTCGAGGGACTAACATGCCTTTGGGATGCCCCACATGCTTTCATCAAAAGAAATACCAATAGTAAGAGGACATCGTCCGCTTACACTCATGGTTTAGGTTGTAAACTCTTAGGTTGTTTTTGTTTGTAGTTTTTTCGTCATCGTCTGAACACCCCCGTCCATTTCCGATTGAATCAACACCTGCGGTGCATAAGAAAACGTGACATAATTACAGAGAGGAGCGTCCGGCAGATGATGTGTTTCTCTAAAAGGGAGGTGACACACAGTGAGCAGACGGTGTAAAGATAGACGTGTGTGCTCCTTCAGAGAGTTTGTGGATAATTGGGTGTGCTGCTGATTCCTTCACAGCTGCACATAGTGCACTACAACGCAGACAAATACCCCAACATCTCCGTGGCTGTGGACAAGTCCGACGGCCTGGCGGTGCTGGGCGTCATGCTGGAGGTGAGACACGGTGGAGTGGGATGATACACTGAGCTGTGAACGTGTGGAAAAGCAGAATCAAGACACTTTTTTTGTTTAAATTCCACAGATTGGATCATTCAATCCGGCCTTCAACAAGTTCATAAAGCACATCAGCAGCATCAATCAAACCGGTGAGTCCAACCCGGAGGCTGCGCTGCTGCATCCCCAAACACGGAATCGGTCTTTTATTTGTCATCACAGTATCATTACTGTGATGAAATCATCAGGACAAATACTATATAGTACAGGTGCATCTCAACAGATTGGATTATCATGGAAACATTTTTTTTTTTTTCCAGTAGTTTAGTTCAGAAAGTGAAACTTCCACATATTTTACAGTAAATAAACATCAACTGAAATCTATTTAATATAATATTAAATATATTTATGGTTTATGGTACTTGAACTGCATAATTAGTGGTTTATTCAAACCTGACCTCAAAAATTAAAACAAATGTCGTAGTTTACATAGAATGAATGCAGAAAATACTGATTTTTTTTTCTGGCGTTTGTTGAGATTTTCTTTTTGACATTTTTTGAGATGCACCTGCATATCGAAAAAGAGTAACATACAGATACCGTGTGAACATTATTTACACGATATTCAACATACCTATTATGAAAATGACATATACCCGCTGTCATTGACAAGCTACCTTGAACACACCAACTGCAGGTTTTGGAGTACTTGTTTGTGTGTGTATGACAGATATTACATTACATCTGTCATATCGTCTGTAGGTCAGAAAATACAGATACCTGGTTTCGACATCAGAGACCTGCTGCCTCAGAACTTGACTGACTATTACCGCTACGACGGATCCCTGACGACTCCTCCGTGCTATCCCAGTGTGCTGTGGACCGTGTTCAAGGATCCCGTAACCATCTCCAAGAAACAGGTACTTCGCCAGGTTCAGTCGGTCCAGATTTTGAATGACACACACGTTTAATTTGGGAGAATCAACATGTCGTTTGTCCATTCATCTGTTAAACCATGCTGCCTGAGGCTGAAAGGATTGTTCCACAGTCTCAGTGTTTAATAACGGGCGGGTGTGTGATGTGTGATGCAACATGCAATGCAATGTATTTACAAGTGTTTGTTACTGTTTTGTAACTGCAAAGGCATTTCTTTGTGTGCAGCATTTGAGTACAAGACTGTTATCGGATCATATCATAATGTATTGTATTATATCGTATTATATCGTATTATATCGTATTATATCGTATCATATCGTATCATATCATATCATATCATATCATGTCATATCATATCATATCATATCATGTCATGTCATCATATTGTATCGTGTCACATTATGTGGTATCATATTGTATTATATTGTATCGCTGACACATGACACATCCTATCATATGATATTATATCATATCGTATGGTTTCGTGTCGTTGTATTGTATCATATCATATCAATAAATGATTCGCTGTGGCAACCCCTGAAGAGGGACAAAGCTGAAAGGAGAAGAAGAAGAAGTATTGTATCACATCATATTCTGTTCTCTCGTATCGTATCAAACATTTTTTTGTGTCTCCCCAGTACAAAACTCTGTCGTCAGGCCTCAACACCAACAAGGCGGTTCCTATGTCAAACAACTTCAGGAAAACATTGCCCATTGATGACCGACTTGTTCTGGTTTCATTCCCGGAGGGTGAGTATGAACCGTCAGAATGAGTGCAATGGCCAGCACAATGGCAGCTGTGCTACTTTCAAAATGGCTTTCCACGTTTCGGCTTTCGTCCTCTGCACACGTCTGCCCTGCTGGCTCGTTTGGCTGGGTTCACCTGCTTGTGGGGGCTCTTTCACGCCGTTATCGTTCTTAATCGTGTAAAACGGACTGATGGCGATGAGCTGGCTGGTGATGGCTCGGTCTTTGGACACTGTAAATCATCCTGCTGTCATGGTGAAGAGGCTGGCAGCCCTTAAATTTGTCTGTGCAGGCTCGCTTTTATGTGGCTGGCTGGTGTACCGCACTCTATGGTATTTAGGGCTGAAGGATGATGTATGGATCTGCATGTTCTCTTCCCCCTCAGAGCTACTCTGTTGTTCCAGTGACATTTATGTTGTGACATGGCAGAACCCTCTGGTATTTGTTGTCATGAGCGACATTATGCGTGCATAACTTGGAGAAGTGGTGTTGCATGCTGGCATGAACGTCCAACGCCGTTCCGACAGATATCCCGAGGCCTGGGATGTTTAACAAGCTGTGATTGGCTCTGTGTCTGATTCAGGCAATGGACTGCAGTCGACTCTTTCAGAGCCGTGCTCCATCAGGAGAAAGCATTTGATTCAGCAGCTGGTTCACGGTGACGTCGATGAGATTGAAGAAAAGATCCGCGGTTTCCTGTCCAAGGGGGGTTCACAGACTCTCAAGGACCTGGAGGCTGGACCTCTGGGCTCCACCAAACATCAAGCAGCGAATGCAAAGATGAACATCCATCAGATGATAGGACAGTTAGCTCCCCTGTACTTCTACTCCCTGGAGAAGAACGTTATCAGTCATCTCCCGACCCCCCACAGTAAGGCCGAGCGCATGAACGCCCTCAGAGATATCGTTTACCCTGAGCTCAACCTCAGGAGTTACCTGGCGTGTCGCTCCGAACTAGCTTTGACCACGATCAGATACATCCTCCAGGAACGTCCCGACGAGGTCAAGTATTTTTCCAATGACCTGTACGATTTGACAGAAATCCCTTGGCTTACGCCCATGGAGTGGGAAGACTAGAGAATCCCACACAGCGTATTCCTCCTATTTATTCGTATTTATCCTAATTATTCCTCTCTTCCTTTTCATGCACTTATCAGAAAAGAGATGCTGTCATTCTACACAAACCGTAGTCGCTGACTAACCTGCAGAACCTTTCAGTCCCTTTCAGTCCTTTGCGTGATACTGTTATCTCTGACTTTTGTCACGGAAAACCCAGCAATATGAGTATTGTACTCTCTTTTGGTGTGGGCTTTTGGTTTTCTCTTGCTTTCAAATAAACATGAATACGGCAAAAATGCTTGATGCTTGATTAATCTGTACATGCCAAGTGAAAGGACAGTTGGACGTTGGACATTTCTGTACTTTGATATTTGCAGAGGTACAAGTCAACGTCGCTGCAGCTGAACGAAACGAGGTGCTGAGCTAAGGGAATGAAGATATGGAGATGTTTTTTCCTCTTCTTTTTCTTCTCTTACTTTTTTTATTTATAATAAATGCAGGTGTTTGCAGGGCAGTAATGTGAAGGCATTCCCTCAGCAAATCTGAACTGCATGTTTGTGAGCTAGAACTTCAAATCTTGGGCGAATACTGAAGATCATGTGTTTATCTTGACTTTGTTGACTTGAGTTTTGTTGTTTTGGTTTTGCTTCATGTAAAGGTTCAAACGCTGGATGCGGTAACGTCAACTAGTTCAAATGTGTGTGTGTGTGTGTCTTTCTGTGTACTTCACCTTTTCTCTTTGTTTCTGTGTTGCTCAGCAGATCTCTCTTGGATGAACACTGGTACGTGTCCTTTACGTCAGTTTGTTCTTTCACGTCGTTCTTCTTCCTTCATTTTCACCCACATCTCAGCGTCTTGTTTTTGTCTTTGTGTGGATGACCCTTGATGCACCAGACGTCCCCTCTCAGTGGTCCATCACTTCACTCCCGTGTAAAGAACTTGACATCATCTCATCTCTGGCTCATCTGTGACTGCCACATGTGCAGAACGTATATTTTAAACCAACCACGATCTTCTCCTGACTCATAACATTTGGTTTTTCAGCCTGAATTTAACCATCGTTTTTGGTATGTGACCATTAAAATGGTTTTGGAACGTGATGTAGAGGATTTATGGTCATGGATCCCTGTTCGGAATCAGCTTGTGTCAAATGAGGCTCGTGGTCACGTCACCGTCTCAAAGCCAAGTTGCTGAAGAGAAACTCATCTACCACCTGTGAATCTCTGTCCGTTTGTGACTGATTTTAATGCATTTTATAGTGAAGTTACTTGGAAGGCTGCTGTCTCACACAGACAGAGACTTGTGTTTTTGTCAGATGCATTAGGAACAAGAAACATGAAACATGAAAATGTTCTTTTAGAAATATTACTTTAATAATAATTATTAATTAAATTCTAATAATATTATTAATTGATTTTTATAATATTATTATTGAAGTATTGCTTCTGTGGACATGCACATTGATATTCAATGTCACAGTTCCAGAGGTTACAGACGTGTCCAGGGTGTGTTTTGAATTGCTGTGTCCTGAAGTGGCCGCTGTCCATGAAAGGGTTAAGATCTGAGTGTACAAGGATTAGAATTGTGTGTAAGAGAATCCTGGCGTTCCAGTAAAAACAACTATACTGGGAATGAACTTGGAGTAAGAGACACGTTTCGTCCATGTATTTGATTTTGAACCCACCGTATAATAACGATGAGTTTAAAACTGATCTTATATGTAATGTTTTAATCATCAGACGGGATGTTGTACACACACACCAACACACACTTCCCCAAATAATCACGTGAGCAAGGAGCGAGTGTAAGATGATAGACCTGCACATGATCCTCTGTGCCTCCGTGCTCTGCAGATTTACTGGTTCCCATGGCGGTGGGCTCCGCAGTCGGACTTGTTCTCATTGTCTCCTTGACGTGCTGTGTATCGAAGCATGTCAGGTAAGTGAAAGCAACACAAATGCCACAAATAAAATAGGCATGGTGTGTGTGTGTGTGTGTGTGTGTGTGTGTGAAATCTGAAAAGACTGTCATTGAACAGAGGTTATTCAGATTTTGTTCTGTTCCCTGGTGACATGAACTTTGTGTCAACCCTGACAGAGTGACGCTGCATAAATTAGGATCTCATTTTGTATGACTGCTGGGGGGTCTGACTCTTTTTTTATTTTTTCAATCATGTATCTGCTATTTAGCCTACGTAGCTGTAGAATGAAACAAATGACAACTAAAGTGTCAAACAACTGTGACGTTCACATTTACGTGATACATGTTTTTTACTTATTACATTTTTTACTTATTATTTTAATTATTACACAACAATATCCCAAATGTCCCATCTGTCAAAGTATCAGCTGCGGATGGAAAATGTGATCCAGCAGTATGTTTTAAATGTTTTTGGTGCACTGACATTAAAAATGATCCTTTGAGAACCTGACAACCAACTCAGGTACAGATGTATCTTTCTTTCTTCAACCCTCTAGAAGGCAGTTATCAAAATACTTTATTATTTGTTTTTTAAAATAAAAAAAAGTTATAAATCAATTAATTTAAAGTTTAGGTTGAGACATTTTCCACAACAATGTATCAACAGATGTTCCTAAATGTATAGTACATAATTCGTGTTATAAAAGGTTCCTTCTGAACACGTACTAGTCAGTTTAAATACCACTTATTTCCACTACGTGTCTTGTATAGAACGTGACAAATGGGAGGAGCAGAAATATTAAAGTATGTAAATCTCCCCCGGCCAAATGCCTTCTCATCAGTGGATTTCCCGTCTCTTGGTTGACTTATGCTAATGAGGCCCAGTCCAGTTTGTGGTCGGAGCGTTGATGTGACAGCGTGTCGGGCTGCAGGCTCTCTGACGCTCCTCCCAAGGCAGAACATTTCTGGGAAAAGGTATTCTCGTAAAAAGGAACACCGACCACACATGACAAAAGAAACCTGCACGTACCTGCCGGTCCCTTTGGGGACACACTTACATGTTCATTTCCCCCGGGAGATAATGTACATATCGTGTTTATGTGCTCATTCTGCATGTTCATATATATCTCTCACTGCTGTGTACACACCTCTGAGTGCATCGCAGTGAAAGACCTGGGTGTACTATGTTCCGTGTGTTCCTCAGGTGTGGTGACGGGCAGATGAAGGACAAACGTCACAGCGTCGAACATAACGTTGGAGAGCAAGACGAGTTCGGTTCAAGAGTGTGAGCTCCTCAGCACCCAGGGAGCAAAACAACAACAAACCCACTGAAAGCACCGTCCCTTTGCACCCGCACTGTGTTTGTGAAATTGTCATTGTGGGTCAGCTGGGTTGTTTGTGCACCGCTGGAGGTTTGGGAAGCCACTGGCAAGAAGCTGTGTTGTGGCAGGAGGAACATGCTCCATCGTCATGCTGGATGTCTAAAAAGGTCTTTCTGATTATTTCCTCAGAGCAGGAGCTACGGCTGTCCTCTCTGATTCCCGTTCATGTTTCCTCCGCGGTGTGCTGAGTCCCTGAGCACTGGTAGCTCACAGCAGGACTGATGAGAATCGCAGGTCAAGCTGGATCACGGCATTTCTTCCCGCGGGCCTTCCCGGCATGGCGGAAGGCCGACCGCAGTCCAAACAATAGGGTGATAGGAGTCGACAGAGGTCCCTGATGGTAGGGTGGCATGAGCAGGATGGGCCGTGCCACGTTTCCACCAACCCTGTACTTAACTGCTCTAAGGATTTTATAATAAAAGGGCGCTTCGTTCCCGACGAGCGCCGAGACACACACAGCTCGTTCGCTGCGAATGGTGCCGAAGGAAAAAAACAAGACTTTTGTGTTTGCGGGCTGCACGTGGGCTGACCCCCTCACCCCGGTACGATGGCGAGCGACACTGACTTCCCAGCACTGCAACCGTGGACAAGAGCCCTGGATGTCGTTGAAATCCTCTGCCTGCTCCCGAGTTCATGTTCATTGTACGCGTACGTTTTCTTCATGACTGTGGTTGCGGAGACAGATCTGAGACGGGCGAAAAAGAATTAAACGGTTGAGAAGAAGAAGAAAAAAAAAAAGAAAAAAACAGTTCTTGGTGTTCCTCCTCATTTAACTGATGTGTTTTAAAAGATCTGCAAGTGCAAACCAACTGGAATTTGTACATTTTGTTTTCGTTTTTGTTTACTATTTTGTGCAAGTCCTACTTAGGAGGTGTGTGAGTATGTGTGTGACCAATGTAACTGGTTAATTGGTGTATATGGTAATAGCAGTATCAAAGTAATGTAACTAAGTACATCACAGATGACGCATCGCTGTGATTTCCAACGGTCTCAACATTGACTATTTTCAAACTCAATTAACATTATTATAATTCACTCATAGACAAGATCGGGAGCAAACAACCCCCCCAAAAATAGTATTATTAAACATGTAGACTAGGCCTTTGCAGAAACTGTTCATCTGTAGACGCCAAAAGTAACGAATTTAAATTCGTATTTTTGTCAGATTACAGTTATGTTCTTTTGTGTCACTGAAGTACGTACCACGGTTACATGTAACTACGGATACTCCCCAAACACTGACTGGTTTCTCCTCTCCTGCTCCTCGAGCCAGCGACTTCACGCGCAGACGGCGCAGCGTCGCCATCTAGCGGCCGGATCTGTGAACTACAGCATGACGGGTGCTTCCGGTTGAATCGTGTCGTCGTTTTTCTTCCGGGGCACATTGCTGTTGTCGGATCAGCAGGTTCCTGATCACCATGTACCAGCAGCCAGTGCTGAAGAACCGGCGGACTCTGCTGGAAAGAGCCGAGAAGTTCATCTCGGATGTTTATTTCACCGACTGGAACCTGAGAGGACGGTGAGTTCCAAAGTCCGCTGTGTTCAATAATCCTCACTGGACCTGACTGTCACAGTGTCAACGTGTAGAAAAGGACCGGTAACAATGATGGTGTAATGAGTGAAATCCACTGTTTCAGACTCTTTGGGGAGTCGTGCCCGCTGGAGTCCATCACCTCCTTCCTGTCCCAGAAGCGGATCCCGTTCACAGAAGCTCACCAGCAGAACTTCACCCCTTATCGAGTTGGCGACACCTTCGGGCCAACGTGAGTAACGGCAGCCATGCTGTTGTCTGTGTTTTACCCCCCCCCCCCCCACACC
>CAAKHB010002258.1:162418-173650 GCA_901007665.1 Aeoliscus strigatus
TTTTCCCCCCCCCCCCCACCCACACCGGACGATGGCGTCGGGGTCTGTCGGCCTCCTCCCCCGACCGTCTATGACCCTAACCCGTCTTCGATGCTCCTTCCCAGCTGGTGGACCTGCTGGTTCAAACTGACCCTGACCATCCCCGAGTCCTGGAGGGGGCGCGAGGTCCATCTGCTGTGGGAGAGCGATGGAGAGGCGATGGTTTGGAGAGACGGCCAGGCAGTGCAGGTGACAGCCGACGAGCAGCCGGAGTCGTAAGATGGAAAACGCATGTGCAGACTGAATTCTGATGTGTGTGTGTGTGTGTGTGTGTGTGTGTGTGTGTGTGTGTGTGTGTATTTATTAGGGCCTGACGAAAGAAGGTGAAAAGACGAGCTACATCCTGTCGGACTGCCTGAAACATGACGAAGCTCACAGGTGAGTGGAGACAGACGTTGACAGACGTTGACAGATGTTGACAGATGTTTCAGACGTCCTCGACGTCCCGGGTGACTCCTGCCCCGTCCTGTCGTCTGCAGTCTGACTCTGTTTGTAGAACTGGGCTGTAACGGGCTGTTTGGAGCCGGCCGGGGGTCCATGATCGCCCCCCCGGACCCCAACAGGAGCTTTTCGGTGCAGAAGGCCGAGCTGGTGGTTTTCAACCGAGACGTCCAGGAGCTGCTGACGGATTTTGAGATGCTGGTTGACGTTGTGAAGGTACAGTCCTACACAGACACCTGCCATCCTCATCATCATCATCATCATCAACACCCTCCCTGTCAGTTCATCGTACCCCCTCCCGTAAGGAACTCGGGGAAGGAGAGCAGCGAGGCTACCAGGCCCTCTTCACCGTCAACGAGATGATGAACCTCTGTGACCCGTCTGATCCCGGAACGTTCTCCAAAGCCCGCAGCCTGGCTCACGGCTTCTTCAGCCAACGGAACGGACAGAGCCAGCACACGGTCCACGCCATGGGCCACTGCCACATCGACTCAGGTTCCACGTCCACTCTCTCCGGATCGAAACCCGTTTGATCGAGGGGGTGTCGTTACCGCCGCCAAGGAGCTTGGGTTTTGTTTGTCTGTCCGTTAACGGACCGCGTGAACGGATCTCGTTCTGTCTTCAATAGTTCTGGGACTTCACGTGTTTCCAAACGGTCAGGGGAGGTTTTCTGGGTCAAGGTGGATGATGGATGAGGTTCTCTTCCTTCCCTGTGTCTGTAGCCTGGCTGTGGCCCTATGAGGAGACCATCCGTAAATGTGGGCGGAGCTGGGTGACCGTCGTCCGTCTGATGGAGAAGAACCCGGAGTTCGTGTTCACCTGTTCCCAGGTGACTCATCCGATGATCTGTGTTTCCACAAAGCGGTACGGACACGTTTTCAGCCGGTGCGTGTTTGTCCCAGGCCCAGCAGTTCCACTGGGTGAAGAGCTGGTACCCGGGGCTCTTCTCGCAGATTCAGCACTTTGTGAAGAGAGGCCAGTTTGTTCCGGTGGGAGGAACGTGGGTGGAAATGGTAAAAAAAAAAAAAAAAAAAAAAGATGAGCGTCCCAGTTCTTGTGTTCTCACTGAATGTTTGTGTGTCAGGACGGCAATCTGCCCTCAGGTGAGTCCATGGTCCGACAGTTCCTCCAGGGCCAGCGCTTCTTCAACCAGGAGTTTGGCATCCTGTGCAAAGAGGTAGAGCCTCCTGAGGATCTCCGGACGTTCAGTCTGAATTCTGCTGAATTCTGCTGTTTGTTTTTTTTGTTTTTTTTTAAAGTTCTGGCTCCCGGACACATTCGGCTACTCTGCCCAGCTGCCCCAGATCATGCGGGGATTTGGAATTTCCAGTTTCCTAACGCAGAAACTCAGCTGGAACCTTGTCAACACCTTTCCTGTAAGTCCGTGTTTGGGGATGATTTTTTTTAAAATCACGAACCAAGAGCTGAAGTTTCTTTCTCCGTTGTCAAAGCACAACACATTTTTCTGGGAAGGTCTTGACGGCTCCAGGGTCTTAACTCACTTCCCACCAGGAAACTCCTACGAGATGAAGGGCAAAGTTGAAGACGTGAGTTTGGTTTTTTTTTTTTTTTTTTTTTTGACGATCACACCCAGACCGTCGACATTCCTGGCTTGGTGTCGTCCTCCGTCCGCAGCTTGTGAAAACGCTGAAGCAGAACAAGGACAAAGGGTGAGCCAATCACAGCGCCGCGCTCTTTGGGTTCGGCGATGGCGGCGGCGGACCCACGCAGCTGATGCTGGACCGACTCCGGCGCGTTCAGGACACCGACGGACTTCCCAAGTGAGTTCCTTCCCCACACGTTCCCCCAGCTGCTGCCGGGGGCCCCGATTCCACTTCCTGTCCCATTGTTGGCCCCCGGGCCGGCTGGGTGGTCGTGACTTGCGTTGTCTGGGAGGTTTTGGTGGTGGAGGTCTACGGAACCAAAGGCAGTAAAGAAATGAGAGGTGTCTGCTGATGTCATAGTGGTCTTAGAGATGTAACCAGCTGTGGCTCCTTCCTGCCTTTGTCTTTTTTCCAAACAGGGTACAGATGTCCACTCCTGACAAGCTGTTCTCTCGGCTTCGTGCTGACTCGGCTCTGCTGTGCTCCTGGACGGGAGAACTGTTCCTGGAGCTGCACAACGGCACCTACACCACTGAGGCCAAGGTCCTTGAAATGAACCACCTCGTCGGTCCGCTCGTCCGATTCACCTGGGTTGAGATCAGCTTTGGGTCTTCAGACTCTCCTTTCAGAGTTTTTTTACCTTTCGATTTACACCAAATATGAATCGACCTAAACTTTATTTCATCTTAGATCAATAGAAAACCTCCCCTGAGCATTTGAAAACACAGATATCATTTTTAGTTTGATAGTTATTGACAGAATTTACTATCTTTCTACTGGATGTAACTATTGAAAATAGAGACAAAGCTGAGCTGACTCAGCAGAACTCTTCAGCTCCAACCGGGTCTTTATCTTCAGTTGTTAATTTACAGTCCAGAAAAAAAATCCACAAGCTCCATATCAGTGTCCCTGTGTCATAATGATAAATAATCCCTCAAAACAAAAAACAACCCTGCATCCAGATGGTTCCGGAACACGACCAACGTCTAATGGTCCGGTCCTTGACTCGTTATCAGCATTTAAGGACAGTTTCATTCAGACAAAAATAAAGTCCTTGACGGAGGTAATAACTAACAAGGAGCGATCCACAGTATAAACACACGTACTACTACTACTCCCGTTGTCCAGATTAAACGGGGGAACCGGCAGTGTGAGACGCTCCTCCATGACGTGGAGATGGCCTGCAGCTTGGCGCTGTGTCGGGACAGCACGTTTCAGTATCCTGTGGTGAAGCTGCGGGAGCTCTGGAGGTCAGGCTCTGGAGGTCGCACCTGACCGATGACGTGTGTCGCTGCAGTCCAGACGTGGTCTTCACTCTGACGTTCCCCCGCAGGCTTCTTCTCCTCAACCAGTTCCATGACGTGCTCCCAGGCAGCTGCATCGAGCTGGTCGTGGAGGACGCGCTGCAGCATTACCGAGGTATGTTTCACTGACGGTGTACCGACGAGACCCGTGTCCACATGCTGCGGTGACAGAACCCAAACTAGAAGAGCACTCAGAGAGCTCATTTCCACCCAGTATGATCCCTCCGTCCTTGGGGGGGCTCCAACCCCCGACCTTTGTGTTAACAGACAGGCCCACTAACCACTGGTCCACAGGGACAGTCCACTGCTGCTATTGTGGAGTTCTAGACACAGATGCTGACAATGAGGGAGAATCCTTCAGCAGATTCCTGGATCCAGATGGTTCTAGAACACCACCACCATTTAATCCTCTGGTCCTGGTTACTCAACATTTCATTAGAATCCGTTCAGAGGTTTTTGAGTTGTTTTGCTAACAGGCCGATAAATGCCGTCAAAAACAGAACCTCCTTGGTGGAGGTAATAAACAATAAACAGAAATATGTTTACTACTATTAAGTATCAAACTAAATAAAACAAACGCCTTCTTTCAGATATTCGTAGTGAGGGTGCTGCTCTGCTGCGGGACGCGTGTGGAGCCCTGGGGTCAAAGGGCAGTTCAACAGGCGCATTCAATTCTCTCCCGTGGGAGCGACAGGAAGTGATGCAGATCCAAGATGGCTCCGGCGAGCCTCTTTTTGGTATGTTACAGCTGCAGCCATTGGCTGCTACATGTTGTTTTCTGGGGGAAAACCAACTTGTTCCACTTTTATCAAACACAGTTGGTTGGAAAAAGGTCGAGTTCAGGTCCTTGGGGTTGGACTGAGGAACAGATTGGGTATCTGAGAGCAGCTCCACTCTGACAGCCACTTCAGTCTGTGTGTCTTGATGCGTTTGGTTCGTAGCTCTGGTGAAGGTTCCCAGCATCGGTTGGTCTCCTGTGGGGGGCGACGGCGTTCGGCCTGCGACTCCAGTCCGCGTCACCGTCCAGGTCGGCACACGACGGTCAGCGACGTGTCTGCGTCGTGTTTCAGTCTGTCTCACCCAGTCGTCCGTGTGACTCCGCAGTCGGACGGAACCGTCCACATGGAGAACGGGATCCTCCGGACGGTCGTGAACAAAGATGGCACCCTGGCATCGCTGCGTTTACTCGACACCAACAGGTACTCGGATGTCATTCCACTCAGTGTTGGTTACAGTTAAAATCTTTGACCGTCTACCACCACTGAGTGTACTACGGGATGGGACGTACCGTAGTTTCAGTCTGCGATCTAATATCTAGAGACAACAGGATTCTAGCCATCTGTGTATAACTTGTGGTAAGAACACTAAATAATACACCGTCATGTATTTTTCATGTTTTATTTGCTGTAAACAATAGGACACCGCGGTACAAACACGTCCCCTGGGTCCCGTTCAGCCGTCGTTCTGTGGTTGGTTGGTTCCGTCCAGACGTCTCCTCCATCTACATCCTGACCTATGTGAAAGCAGCATCGGTGTCTTGTCTTTACCTTCATTCCTTTCCACACAGCGCCTGAGAATCCACAAGCACCATAATATTTCCTGGTCTGGATCATAGCATCCAGAGTTTAGTCGGGACCCAGATCAAACATTGACACATCAGAGAACGTCATTAAAATCTGTGTGTAACTTTTCCAGTTCCTTTGCGATCCGACTGACAATCACTGTCGATAACAACCATCTCCTCTCATTCCTCACCCTCCTCCCCACTCTGCTGGTTTTCAGGGAGGCCATTTCTGACGGCGGCGCTGGAAACCAGTTTGTGATGTTTGACGATGTGCCTCTGTACTGGGACGCCTGGGATGTGATGGACTACCACCTCCAGACCAGGTGGGAATCACTGGAAACCTGTTCACTGTAGACCTGTTCCCGGGCTGAGCGGCGCCGACCTTCCCGGTCCTGACAGGAGAACGCTGCAGGAGGTGGTGCGGCCGGTTCACGTCGTGTCCTCGGACGAGCTGCGGGGCAGCGTCGGCGTCACGCTGAGGATCGGCGACCGGAGCACCGTCACGCAGGAGATCGTGATGGACGCCGCGTGTCCGTACCTCAGGTTCAACACCGAGGTGCCGCCCAGTCGTTAGGGACGCTTGTAGGAAAACTCCCCATGTCAGGTGACTGGTCAGAACGCACATTTCTGCCTCTTGTCCTCTCAGGTAAAGTGGGCGGAGTCGCACAAGTTTCTCAAAGTGGAATTCCCAGTGCGAGTACGCAGCCCCAGCGCCACGTACGAGATCCAGTTCGGCCATTTGCAGAGACCGACTCACAGGAACACGTCCTGGGACTGGGCCAGGTTCGAGGCACGTACACCTGATGGTGACCGGGGGGGTCCACACGCTGCCAGAGGGAACACCCTCCTAAACAGGGACGTCCGACCCGGTCATCAGTCCAACTCAGAGGGCCCCGAGTTCAGTGTTTCCTGCTGAGTCAGCGTGTTCACTCCAGTGACTCGTACTCAGTCATTCCCACTGCGTTGGAGTGTTGTCACGGTCTAGTTGTGCATTTATCAGCTGACGGGATGGACTCGGAACACGTCGAGTTACGTCCTTCGACGTATGTACGTGATGTACGCTATCTCCAGAAATTGGAATACCATGGAAAAGTTCATGTTTTTCCAGTAATTTCATTCAAACAGCAAAAACCTGCATTTATCTCATTCTGATTCATTCGAGCATAAACTGAAACTGCTTTTTTTTGTTTTTTGATGAAAACAAATGAAAATCCAAAATCTAGTATCTCAGATTTGAGATTTATGATATTTAAACTGCATAATCAGTGGTTTACTCGTGCAATGTTATAATATTATATGTTAAATATATAATAATAATAATAATAATAATAATAGATATATTTAACGTTGAGTTCCAGAGCTGTGGGCTTCAATGATCCAAATTAAAACTACTGACACTTTCCATGATATTCTAAATGTTTTGAGATCAGAATCACTGAATGTCGTCCACTTACATTCATATCAGACTATAAAACTCACTTTGGTTTTTTGTCGACGCTCACAGTACACACGTGCGTTTTAGCCGCTGCCAGTTGGTTTCTCTGGTTTCAGGTTTGGGGTCACAAGTGGGCCGACGTGTCGGAGCACAATTTTGGAGTGGCGCTGCTGAACGACTGCAAATACGGCCACTCGGTCCACGGGAACACGATGACGCTGTCGCTGTGAGTTCGGCCCGCGGCGGAAGTACGCCGGCGGCGTCCTCCTCACGTCTTAACACACCACTTGTGTCTCTCAGGCTGAGGGCGCCCAAGGCTCCGAATGCCAACGCTGACATGGGGACTCATCACTTCACCTACGCCATCATGCCGCATACAGGTCAGCGTCAGCGCTTTGATCACAGATGAACGTTGGGTCACGTGGGGGATCCCCGGAGCGGTTTGCCTTCTAGTTTCATCACAACATAGTTGTAGTAAAACTCTTGTTCTCCTACTATTTATACCACCATGTTGTGGGTGAATACTCCTCTCTGATTGGCTGGCAGCACACGGCCCATCCCCGCCCCAAATGGATGAGATGGAGACGAAAAGACAAAAATCAGGGACGTGACACCTAAAGGGAGCTTCTCCACCCCCTTGTTGTGTCTTTGCCTGAGTGCTACAGAAACAGTAACCCCCCCCCCCCCACACACACACGACTCCACGTTGAACATCTGTCTGTCCCAACAGGATCGTTCCAGGATGCCGCCGTCATCCAGAGCGCCTACAACCTCAACTTCCCTCTGAGGTTAATCCAGTGCCCCCCCGGTGCAGTTCCCTGGAGCGCCTTTTCCGTCAGCGCGGCGGCGGTTGTCCTGGAGACGATCAAACAGGTACCCCAAGCAAACGCTGGCGTCACCCCGCCCCCCCCTTCGAGCGTCTCCGCAGACGTCTGTCTCCTCTGTTGAACAGGCCGAGGACAGGGAGGGGGCGCTGGTGCTCCGGCTCTATGAGTCCCACGGCAGCAGCGTGACGGCGGCCCTCTGGACGTGCCTCCCAGTCAGGGAGGCCTGGCAGTGAGTAACGGCGACGATCATCACGAGCCACAGACACGTGAACCTGGAGCTCTAAGCCCCCCCTCTGAGGAGTCTTCATCCTAAAACCATTTCCCCTTTCAGCTGTGACCTGATGGAGCGTCAGGACACCGGTCGGCCGGCTCACGTCTCAGCAGATGGAATCGCTCTCAGCTTCAGTCCCTTCCAAATCGTGTCCCTTCTCCTTCTATTTTAGTCCGGAACTCAAGCCATGACGGGTAAAACCACGTCAGACTGTGATGGAACGGATCATCTGCGGTATCACACGTGACAGAAACCAACGGCAAAAACTACTCGAATCTTCGTCTTACTTCTCGTGAAAATGGAACATTTCTAGTCAGAAAATCTCTTATAATAAGACACATCAGCCGAAAAGGTAACTTTGACACAATTTTCACTGAAGTAGAAAAATCTGTGTTGTAATAATAATAAACACTATTTTTTTTCTACTTTAAAAACAAGAGACATTTGGAGCAGAAATAAGACCAATTTTACAAGTAACATTTAGAGTTTTTTTCCAGTCTTAAGGGGAATTACTTAGTAAGTTTCATAAAAAGTGATTTATTAAAAAATAATTGATATAAAAACACAGTGTGCTTTCATCGTGGTGCTCCTTCCTTTCCGTCCTTCCTTCCTGTTTTTTTTTTTTCCTATTTGCCGCTCTGTCTGGTCACTCTCCCACTTCGCCTCTGTGGAACTGAAACCAGAACTGTCACAATCCAGTTTTAAATTGCGTATTAATTCAGTCGTGAACGTGAGCTCACCTGCAGCTGGCTCGGCACCGCCGCTCTTCCTCCGACGTGCAGTCGATCTAATTTCCTGCCGAGTTGTGTTTGCGGTCTCGTTTTTTTCAGTCTTTGTTCTTTTGGACCTGATTTCCTTTTTGTTTTTTTTATTTGCCGTTTCCTTTTTGTCCCCAGATTTCTTGCGTGTTCTTTCGGAGTTACTCCTCCGGACCACCTTGATGAAAACATGCGGGTGTTAAAGGAGCATTCACACAGTTTTCTCCAGGTCAAACTGATACCTTCTTCTTGTGTGTGTAGTCGTGGTCGTCTTCCTCCTTTGCTCTCCTTTTTGCCTTCGGTGTCTTTGAACCTGGTTGGACAAAAGGTCAGACGTCAGTCGGAAAAACGTTCCCAGACACGTTTCAGCTCAAGAGCTTGTTTCATTTCCTCTCAGTGAGACACACCTTTGGGCGCCATGGGGCCTGCGTCTCCCTGCAGTAAGAGCAGCAGATATTAGGATCATCAAAACAAACTTAGCGCCACAAACAAGGAGTGGTTGCTTCATCTACAAACGAGGAAAACTCTGCAGATTCTCATAAACCGACTTCAAACACAGACGCTCGGTTGGATTTCTGTCAGTTTACATGAAATCAGAATGGAAAACTCGGACGCAGACTTGCTCATTGGTGGATGAACACTCATCGTGCGTTCTGGAACAGGCCTCAGATGTTCTGTTCACTGACTTTGAACCACATGGTCCTGCCGTTGTGATCCCGCACGGATTTCATCCCGTCCACGTAGTAACACCGTAACCAGGCCTGAAAGTCGGAGTAGTCTGCCTTCTCGGGGTCGTAACCTTTTCCACCTTCAGGGTTGAAACAAAGTGGACATTTGTGAAAAACAGCGGATTCACAGAGACAACTGGAACGTTGGTCCCAAAGAAGTATATAACAAAAATACTTGTACCCACAAGGTTGTATAGAATCAATCCCAGTTTGTTGATCAATTACAGCTTTTTCACTTTCTTTTTAAAACTAGTTTATGACAGTTGCAATGTTCTCACGGACATCTACCCACCTAAGTTCACCACCTCCAGAGGAACGGTGTGACACAGTCGGAGCAGGTCTGCCGGCTCCTCCGTCACCTTCTTCTTCTGTGCTCTGGCCGCCGTCTTCTGTAACAAATAAAGAGGAGCGGTGTTCAGAAATGTTCACCGATTATCACAGAAAGCGTCTGATGAGCCGCTCGTTCACCTTTGTGTCTCCCGTCTCACTTTTTACAGACTTCTTGTCTTCACAGGCATCTTCTGATCCAAGGTCTTCCAGCACGGCCCTGGCTGGCACAAAGGGCGGGATGTTCAACCTGAGAACATAAACTGATTTATCTTGCATTCTTTTGTGAAACAAAAGCCTCATTATGAAAATGTGCCTGGATGTGTGCATGTTGCCAGGGGAGGTACAGAGCAGCCAAAGAGGTTTTTCATTTCATATCCTTGAACCTCCTGAAAGACACAGTCACCGCATCCTCAACATCCTTCAGGGTGTTTTTTTCAGTCATCATCACAACGGAAGATGATGGATGGATGGATGGATGGATGATTTCTATGGTAAAAAGGCCCAAACATACTCGGGCACCTGTGTGCCCAAATCACAACATTTTGCGACTGTGTGGACTCTCCTCCGTGTACCTGTGTCACTGGAACAGAGCAGCTCCTTATGATGTCTGACAAAAAAGTGGAAACTACGTGCAAGGATTGTGGGAAATGTAGTGTTTCATGGAAATGTTTCACAAGAACCTCCGATGCCTCTACGCTCGACTATGGAAGCTCTGATGACTGCGAACGCGATACGCAGGAGTCTGTGAGCACCGACAGAAATAGGAATTCAACATCTGATGGCACTGATTAACTTCCATAGTATGAAACTAAATCAGTGGCTAACTCCTTCTTGTGCTGATCTTAGTTTCAACTAATCTTTTCTCTCTGCTTCCTGGATTGTTTTTTGTCCTTTGTATTCATGTGGAACATCTAGTTGTGATCTGCACCTGCGAAACAACTGTAAAAACACATCTGATTGAAAAGAAACACGGATTCCGACACCCAGCCAGCTCAGGGAGTGTGCTGATCCTGCAAACCGTCTTCTCCTCAGAAGTTGACTTCAGTATGAACCTCAGCACATGGAGCATTCGTTTAAAGCCCAACTGACTGAATGTGAGCGTTCTATGAACACAACTGACGATTGAGGGTGTTTTAGGGTCTTTTGTTTGTGTGTTTGTTACCTGAAAAGAATTTCTGCCCTGAGGTAGTTCCCGATGCCGTTGAAGTACTTCTGGTTGAGCAGGACTTCACAGATGGGCCTGTCGAATGCACGGTCCGACAGGTGGGATATCACGTTCTCCCTGCACACACGATGAACGGGTGACTTTGACAGTTTTTGATTGACACAAGCTGCTCACGCGGCGGCCCCAACCTGAAGCGTGTGTATTCAAACATGATGCAGGGTCCTCTGTCAGCCTGCCACGTCCCGTTGGGCTGCCAGCTGCCGAACCTGCGTGCGTCCACATAGCTCAGCACCCTGCACGGCTTCTCTGCGGAGTAGAACCGCAGATGGGCGTGCTTGGGCAGCTCGTCCTCTGCGGTGAAGCGGAAATAACCCGACATCCCGAAGCGAAAGACGACATCCATGGGCTGGTCAGCTGATCCGGCCTTGATCCTCTGCTTGGAATCATCACTCTTCATCGGCGTCAGCGTCAGCTTCACTTCCTTCCCTCTGGAAGCAGCTGTGATGCGGTACGCCTCACAGGCGAAGGGCACATCGGGACTCTTGCTGACGTCCGATTTCCGGACGGGTCCGGTGAACACGACCCCGTCGCACATTCTGTTCACATACAGGCTGGCCAGGTGGAGCTCTGGACCCTCGGGCATGGTGTCAGACGCTGCTCTGCAACAGCAGGGACACACCAAACGGGACTAAATGAAATGGCCGAGTGTGATATCCTGTGTGTGCAACCACACAGGATATCACACAGGTCCCGTCACCCCCCCCCC
>CAAKHB010002258.1:179936-202111 GCA_901007665.1 Aeoliscus strigatus
GGGGGGGGGGGGGGGGTCGGTTGACAATAGAAATGTTTTGTTTTGCCTGATGCATCGTTTGTGCATTATGATGTTCTGCATTCACAGCCAGTGCCGATGTGTCTTATGACTGCTTAGACGGACAAAAACCTGCGTCACTGCAAACAATGCAGGTTTTGACAAACTCCCGGACAATTTCCTAGAAAACTGTTTGTTTCGTCTGTGTCTCTGCAGGCAGACTTGTGACTACACACAGGGAGGGACACATTTATTTATGTTTAGTTATTTGTCAAGTTATTTATCGCTGTTCATACGTTCTCTCTCCTGAGGCCAAGGAAGGGACGGGGGTCGGCTTTGTAATCCTCCCACCTCCCTCCCTCCCTTCCTCTCTCTCTCTCTCTCTGTGTGTGTGTGTGTGTGTGTGTGTCCAGTCCAGCAGAGAGGAGCTGCACATTGCTCACAGTAACACTCTCTTCCAGAGGTGAAAAATGAGGCAGTTGAGTTTGTGTATGTGGCTTGTTTGGGGGTTCCAAGTGGCCCTTGGCGTTGGATTAGAGGACTCACTGACCCTTGGATCTCAGAATCTTCCCAGAGTTCTCAGGAAAGGTGAGCACTTTTTTTTCCCTGCGATGTGATTCAGTCCAGATGATTGTGCCTCAGTGTCTGAAGCAGACGTAACCTGTTTATTCTGCTCAGTTGACTTTCAACCTGGCTCTCGTGACTCCTCTGACATCGTCACAGGTGTAACGTTGGCTGGTTGCTGGCCAGCAGCTGTCAAACTGACGCTGGGTGTTTTATTTCCAGATGTCATCAGTGGTGAATTCGACCACCCAGTCAATCAGAACCACACTGTGCTTTTCTATCATGAGGATTCTGGAGAGATGTACGCCGGAGGGACTGATTTTGTCTTAAAAATTAATATGACTGACTATCGCATCATGGAGGTGGGTGTTCTAATTTGGATTATTCACTTGATTTTTGTCCTTTTTTTGGGGGGGGGGTGGTCTTTTAGTGATTGTTTGCTCCCTGCTGAGTTTTCCTGTACTTCAATAGTTTATGATGCAGCAGGGGGGTCTGATGCTGTACTTAACAGATGGCTGTCCCACTATTGTGTAGAACACAATGGGCGATGCCTGCCGGCGCCCACTGACAGACAGCTAATACGCAGCTTCCACTCCGAAGCTGATGATTAACGTACGCTGATGGACTGTAAATCCTGTTAGCTTTTGAAATTTTGTTTGTGCCGCACATACTCAATTTATTGTGAGTTCAGCTGACAAATCACAAAGTGTCATTTCAAAGTTTTCTTTATTGTAACACTTGGTATGCGTGACGTTTATGCAGTTTGAAGTAGAATAAGAAGAACGCAGGCCGCATGCGGTGAGGGTGCAATGAAGTCTGACCACTTTTGTAAAACGCCTTTAAGAATTAATGAGTTCTGGGCTGATTATTGTCAATGTACCACTGACACGTCTAGAAAGAAGGAAGAGATCATCAGAAATGAGGAAACACTAGACACAAACACAAACATTTAGCCTTCAGACATTCACTAAAGACACCAGTTTGTTGTCAGTGATACATTCAGGCTGTTTCAAGTGCAGTTTGTCTAATTTCTCTCCCTCTTGACCCCGCAGCACATTCACCTGAACACCACAGACCGACATCAGTGCCGCGAGGTGAGCGAGCCACATCTCGGACTCCACGAACGACTCGGCTCATTACCCGTGTAAGGACTTTGTAACCTCCTCCCCCTCAGGCCTCCTGCGCCAACGTCGTCACTGTCATCGAGAGGTCTGCGGACGGCCTGTTGGTCTGTGGGACCAACGGACACACGCCACAGTGCTGGCAGCTTGTGAGTTACCGGGTGCATCACCGGGAAACGTTTCATGTCACAGCGGACCAACGCGTCGCAGCTTCTGTGGCTAATTCATGCCAGCAGCAGCAGTGGGGCAAAGAAAGCATGGAGCCCTGTGATTGAATTACAGAGGTGTAATTCAAGACGGTGTCGGGTCTGTGTGTGTCTCCAGTGTAGTCGTGCAGGATAAATCATGCAATATTCTTTTTTTTTTTTGTATGAATGTGACTCGCAGCGTTCCTCCACCAACCAGTCTCATGAAATAGTGGAGAGGTTTGATGGGCTGGGAATCTCTCCGGTCACCTACGCACAGAATTCGCTGTTCCTTACAGTGGGTACGTTCAACACGGCCTCTTGCGTAATCACAGACCGTTTTGTAGGTGCAGGAATGTGCCGTGTTATGTCATCACATCCCAGTCGCGTGCGCGTTGTGTCCCTCTCCATCTCAATAATTGAGCATCTTTCCATGTCACGTCAGAGGGGAACCTGTACGCCGCGGCGGCCCTGGACACTGATGGGGGCTCTTTGCAGTTCAGAAGGAAAACTGGCAGTAAAATGAACATGTGGATGTACGACAGATGGGTGTCAGGTGAGAGCGCTCTCTGGTGTCAGCAGAGTGCAGGACGTTTATTATGGTGTAATGTGATTTGTTGTAGTGCAGTGGTTTGATTGAAAGTGGTTCAGAGCTCCTTTTTCCTCCACAGAGCCCACGTTCGTCTCTGCATCCTGGGTAAGACGTAAAGAGGACGCTGACAATGAAGTGATTTACATCTTTTTCCGTGAGAAGAACGCCGACCCCAGCCCAGAAGCCGAGCCGTGGATTTCCAGAGTAGCTCGGATATGTAAGGTACGCTGCACCTTGGTTGTTCTAGACTCAACACTCGTCTGCCCCGCAAATCTGGAGGTGAATGTTGGTGGCCAGATGTGCCTTGTGGAGGGAGTCAAAAACGATAGATTCATTTCAAATACCATGTCGTACTGCTTCATAATACACAATTATGTGTGACTGGACTGTATGTGTGTGTGTGTGTGTGTGTGTGTGTGTGTGTGTGTGTGTGTGTGTGTGTGTGTAGGAAGAGAAATGTGTCTTTTCTTACAAGGTGAGTGTGTCCTTGTCAGTCCAGTTTTAATTGGCACTCATTCTCAGTTCGAAAACACACACACACACACACATACACACACACACACACACACACACACACACGCACACACACAGACATTCCAAGGTCTTCAGATAACAATAATTTGTCCCGTCTACCTCTGATACCGTCCAGGCCGCTCTTGGTGTTGCGAGAGACTGAGCAGGCAACAAAAAGTCCTTCAGACCCGTTGTGTGAACTGTGAATGTGTGACTGAACAAAAGATCCCGTCGATTGTCTCCATGCAGGAAATGACCCACAAGTGGGAACTCCTGACTGCATAATTAAAAAGTAAAAGTCCTCATTTGTTTGCAAATGAGAAAGATGCTGTGGCTTGACGTGTTGGTAGACGAGAACCTGGAAGTGTTGTTCTTTGACCCTGAGGGACGATTGTGCTGACTCATCCAAACTTCTTTTGTCTGGTTGGACGTGAAGATGGACTTGGCTTCAGATGATCTTCTGTTTACAGTTGTTACCAATGACATTGACGGCTTTTTCCTTCCGTCATCATAAATTCAGAGCACCAACAGTGGCTGAGGAACATCTGTCACATGTGCAAACAGTGTGGTCCGCCCACCCCCCCTCCCAACAGACAAGCAACATTAGGCCTCCACAGATTTGGTGTCATGTCTTCTTGTGATTTTGCAGGTCGATGAAGGTGGATCGAAGCGATTATTCCAGAACATTTGGACATCGTTTCTCAAGG
The DNA here is from genome assembly GCA_901007665.1 of Aeoliscus strigatus. Taxonomy (NCBI): domain Eukaryota; kingdom Metazoa; phylum Chordata; class Actinopteri; order Syngnathiformes; family Centriscidae; genus Aeoliscus; species Aeoliscus strigatus. The sequence goes on from CAAKHB010002258.1 coordinate 183,616, forward strand.
CCCGGCTCGTCTGCGGGTTCCCAGAGGAGCCGCTGTACTTCAACCGTCTCCAGGATATTTACGTGACGCACGCTGACGACTGGCACCAAACAAGAGTCTACGCCCTGTTCACCAGCAGCTGGTGTGACTTTCCCTTCCCTTATTATTGGCGCTAGGCAACCGCCTCGGCGACTGGCTGACGGAGTGACACCCAGTAACCTCACTTCAGTTCCAACAGCTCAGCATGTCAGAATGTGCTTGTGTAGGAAGTAAAATAACCCTGAAGAGAGGCCGGGTGCTGCACAATATCCAACTATAACATGAGTATCTTGATACTAATATGTGAAGAAACTCCACAATCTCCACTGCCGTTGAAAAGTTTGAGTTTTACAACTTCTCCTAATTGCACAAAGGTTTTTTTAATCATCAATTAGCCTTTTACCACATATTCATGGTTAGATTAGTTGATGTGTAATCGTAGCATCAGATGTACGTTAAAAACGAAATCAGCTGTTTCCAGGTAGAATTGTCACTGACCTCATCGACGATGTGTAGACGTCAACGTCAACTAGAACTGTCATTTTCGAAGTGACTCCGCTGTATAAAACCTTTTTACAGTTTAAATCGATGGACACATTTGAAACTTTGAAACTCCGGATTAGTCAGAAAACATGGCTGGCTGAGGCAATGACAGACGCTAACTCGTCATCTCATCCGTGTTCTAGGAACTCGACAGCAGTTTGCATCTATTCCATCGCTGCAATCGAGGACGTGTTTGAGAAGTCCACCTTCAAAGGCTACAACAACCATGTTCCTGAGCCGAGGCCCGGAAAGGTCATTTGTTCCGTTTGTTGGCTTTGTTGACGTGTTGCTTCGCAGACAGGCAGAGCTTCCCCTTAGGGCTTTGTTTTTGTCTCTCTATTGACTCGTGGTTGAGACACGTAGGCTTAAGACAAACAGGGATGTTGTAATTAGAGGGCGGACATGTGGAAAATGAGTCGGCATGACATAGGGGGACCGGTCCAGGATGTGGACACTCACGTTTTCAGACTTCTTTCAGTGTGTGAAGAACAGCCAAGACCTGTCCCTGGCCACCATCAATGTGGTGAAGCGTCATTCAGAAATGAGTGACTGGGTCCACTCGCTGCACTACGAAGCTCCGTTTTATGTCAGCAACAACAACTACACCAAAATATCTGTGGACAGAGTGGAGGCGTCAGACCGGCGTGTCCACAACGTTGTGCTTCTGGCCACGGGTACGTCCTGTTTGTCAGCGTTCTGTCTTTTACTGTAATCCTGGCTCAGCACTGAACACAAAGAAAATGATTGTGTTCCACTGTTATTCCCAAAATAACATGATATTTGAAAGTGCTGTTTATTGTGCCATTCCAACAGAATCTGGGAAAATCCACAAGGTCTTAGAAGTGGGCTCTGAACCTTTCATCATCTCTGAAACACGACTCCCCAGTCGCTCCAACATGCAGTCGATGAAACTGGACTCCAGACAGGTACAGCTCCTCCAGAGGACCTCCTGTCTGACACCGGGGAGTGTTGTGTTTCGTCGGCCGACTGTGTGAGCTCTTATCGTCGTCGTTCCGAGTGAAAGCGGTGGAGACGTCTGATAAGTCGTCTGAGCGCAGTCGGTGCTGACGAAGGGCAGAAAACAAAGATAACGATCTGCTCCTCCGGTGGCACGTAGATGTTATCGTCACACTGTGTCGTATATTCCACTTTGTTCCTGTGTACACAGGTTTGTTTGTCAGACCTCCACCCTAGTCTTATCTTCATCATTCAGTCATTCATGAATATGTGTATGTATGCATAAATACAGTATCGTGTATGCATGTGTGTAAGTATATGTGTGTATGCATGTGTACACATATACACATATCCTTTTGTATTCAGACAAAAGGCCACTCTTCTTTTGAATGTCATTTACATCTTTTTTCTGAGTGTTTACTATGATCTTCCTTCATCAAATTTTCATCACTATATTATTTTATCCAAAGAACTTCCTTATAAATCATAAATAGATTATTTTAAAAACAGTAAAGACACAATGTCCTTCTGTCGTAAAGTGGTACAGTGTGTGATGTTTGGCTTTTTTTTTACTGTTCAGAAAAAGTTAGTCGTGGGGTTTTCAGAGAAGATTACTGTCGTGGACCTCCGGAGTTGTTCTGAGTACAACAAATCCTGTGAAGACTGCGTTCTGGCCCGTGACCCGTATTGTGCCTGGACTGAATACGGATGCGGCCCGACTGTCCCGTAAGTGTGAACAATACTCGGGTGAATTTGTGTCCGGTTAACATCAGACGATGCCAATGAAAAGAGAAAAACACTGATCAGACCGCTGACTTTTCTTCATTTTCAGTGGGAGTATTCAGAGTATTGTTGACAGGGACCTCGGTGTTTGCTCCTCGTCAGTAACAGGTAAGACCTCATCACAAGTCATTTACCCCCCTTTCCTTTACTTTCAAACATGTTTCACTTCATCTGTTTTGGCTTGTCTTGAAGAAAACAAAGAAATGAACCGGACCCGGCGAGATGCGGGCTCTCCATCATCAGCCGTGGACACGGTCCACTCGGTTTCTGTGGGCGTCCCTTTTTATCTGTCCTGTCCCATCGACTCGTACCACGCCGTCTACACGTGGGAGCACCGAGGTCAGAGCAGCCCGTGTCTGCAGATGCGCTCGATCTGCCTCCACCTCATCCCGGCCATGGCACAGGAGAACTACGGCAGCTACGTGTGTGTGTCCAAAGAGGAAAACTATACTAAAGTGGTGAAGAGGTATCACCTCACCAGGCAAATACTGAGAGATACAAAGGAAAGAGGAGGGGGTGGCAAAACCCTCCGCGATGACGCGTCGGTGGTCTGGCCGCACGTATCGTGGCTCACGCTCGGACTCACTGCAGCCGCACTTAGTGATAGAATGAACAGATAACGAGCTGCAGCATGGACCCTCTTCTCAGTGGTTGGCGCTGTGGCCTCACAGCGACAAGGTCCCAGGTTTGACTGTCATACCTTAGCGTGGGTTTGGTTTGGTTTGAAATGTGGGCGGAGACATGACTGAACCGACTCCGTTACCCTCGTCATAGTTTCAGAGAGTGGTGGGTACATGCCCCCTACGAGGCCCTGTGGTGGAATAGTGGGTGTGGTCAGCAGTCCTGTCTCACAAGGTGTCGCGGGGTCGATGCCAGCTCAGGGTACATCTGTGTGAGGGGTTTGGAGGCGCGTCGGCTTCCTCCCACAGCCCAAACAAACAACTCTGAAAGTGTCCGTACATCGGCTACGTTGGCAATTGTCGTTTGTCATCGACCGCTCGCTCCGGTGGGTACGCTCTGCAGGGAATGTAGAAGATGGAGGACACAGAGGGCTCCCCAGGGGTCATTTATTTAAATATTGTGACGTTGTGGTGACGCTGCTGACTTGTAGATGAGATGACGAGATGAATGAAAGCCGGCTCTCCAGTCCATTCGTTTCTATGTAAACTCAGATTGTTTGTGGAAGGGTGGAGACGGCCTGGGACCCTTGATTTGTTCACTCGCCCCACCTCGCTGAAACAACTTTAGGACAGGCCCTTGGGGGAATGTGTAATGTTTTTCTACAGAGTAGACTGAAGTTTTCGCCATTGGAATAATTCGCACATTTTAGTTTCACACTGAGTAAAAACCTCTAAATATTTGACATGGTAGAACAGACTGGAGATGGTGGAGTTGTTAAAGTGTGTATACGTCCTTCATAATCTGTGTTTAATTTATCTCATTGCTTTAAAAAAAGTTCTATTTATAATCCAAACAATATTTGGGTACGTTTATTTTCATTTTATTATGTTTCATACTGAAATATTTTGTCTGTGGGAGTAAAATCTTGTTTTGGATAACTTGACAACAACCACAGACTGTATGTACAGACTGTTGAAACTACGACAGTAAATATTTGAGTTGGAATTCCTCCCATGGGACGTCCTTGTTTGTTTGTGCCTGAGTGAGTCACACCTTCTTTACAATCATATGCAACATGTGGGTGTTTCAGCTGGAACTGTCTTAATTCCAGGATCAGTGATCTCAGGAAGTATTCTAAAATACTGAGTACGTCAACCTCACTCTGCCCCTTTGCTCTTTCTTCCATTTTTATAATGTTGTTATGTTAAAGTATTAAATCTAAATCATTAAATTTGTATTGCTTTTATTTCAGTATTGTTGCTGCGCCACTGAACGCTACGTCCCGACAGTAAACAGACGTCTCACACTCAACGTGAATTACGTGTGTTGACACGTCGTCCTCCAGCCGTCTCTCCGTCACTGTACACACACGCACACGCCCTGAGGTTGAGTCCGTTGTTTTCCTCTGAGGTCACGACACCGATGTCTGAGTGCTGTGTGGGAGTTTGGCTTTTACGCAGGAATGAAGTGTTGACTCACCAGCGGTGAACGTGTCTCCCTGCCTGTCACATCTCTGTAATGAAGATCATCAGTCTTGTTCATCTCGAATCAACTCGACACAGAGACAACAGCTCTGGCTCCACTGGGGTCGGGGGCCCCTCTCGCTGGTTGTTTCAGGCTCAGGTGATGTGAAGTGTGTAAAGGACTCACCTTAATGAACTGAACAAAATGGGGTTTGCTCCCATGACAACCTTGTTTGGTCGGTAACATGGCTAAAGAGGATTCCATTAGTCTGAATTTAAGAGATACTTTCCCCGTCCTGGCCTCTTTTCTGTCAACAACATGGCGCCACACTCCAGACCCATGAGGTGGAGACAGGGAACATCAGACGTCTCTACTGAACTCCGATGTGACTTCAAATAGAGCTTGATCACCAGGGGATTGGACCCCCGCTGACAGCTAGGAATTGTTGTGCTTCCTGTTAACAGGAAATACCAGAGGGACATTGTGGACAATTATTGACAAAAATACGGTATAACTGCAACACACCCTTATAAACAATGTGCTTAAAAATAAAACATCCTCCTTGTACCACGAAGTGATGTGTACTAGTACAATGGCTGTTCTACACTCAGTGGGGACGTCCAATGAAAACTAAAGTGTGTTTTGATGAAGAAGGGACATTAAAATGATTACCATCCACAATAATTGGACACTAATGATGTTTATGGCGTATAATAGTCTCATACGTTCATCCGTCTTCATCACAGAACATCCCCAGACAACCACAGAGGTTTGACTACATGAAAACCTGGTGTCACCATAATATCTAACGTGCTACATTGTTCTGTTTATTTTCATTTTCCTTTAGCTTTCCTCATCCAAGGAGGTTAAAATGACTGAATATCTTGCTGGAAACTGCCTGGATGGTCACAGTTTCCAACAATTCAAATGCAGACAATATACAAATAGAAATATTATGGTTAGGGTTGTGTCCTTCAAACTGGGTCCTGACTGACAATAACAATCAGAATCAGATTCAGATTTGTTTGGTTGGGCACAGGTGTCTGATCACTTTCATTTACAATTATTTGTTGTCTTTTTCCTTGCACCTTGTCAGTGTACTCGTGTTTTAATGCTCATTGGATGTGTGTGGTTTTCATAATGGATATTGAATGTACCGGTGTATCTATCTTAGAATATCATGGAAAACTTCTTTTTACCCCAAGACAATTTTTGTATTAATTTCGTTAATCGAAGCCTACAGCTTTGTATCTCAAAATGTTACAATATTTTGTGTCAGGTTGTCAAACTACTCAGACTTTCAGTTCATGTTTAAATAAATTTAGAATATATGAAAGTTTCACTGTTTAAATTAAATTACTGTGGGGAGAAAATAACTGTTCCATGATGTTCAAATTTTTGAGATGCAAATTTAGCTGAAAGTTGAAAGTTGTATGTAATTACAGACAAGAGGCAGCAGAGGGCGGTGTTGGCAAACACGAATGCGTATCCCTGGAGCGTTCGTCAGGTTTGCTGTTCTCCAGTTGGTGGCGCTGTTTCTACCGGAAACGCTTCTCCCGAAATAGCAACACGAACCCGCGAGAATGAAACATCTGAGGAAATGTATGTTTATTTAAAGAGAATGTGCTGGAAGTCACGGCTCAGGAACATCTATCAGTACACAACTCTGTTCTACAAATATCACACTGAAGACACAGATCGTCTTCAAGTACAGAGTCTGAAGCTTGTGTGCAACTCCAAATAAACACAAACACCAACGACACAGTGTCATCTAATGCAGTAGATCGTGTCGTGTGTTATTATTTTCTCTACGTTTTAATCACCCACATTTGTTAAAATTGCCGATAAACAAAGACAATAACCTGCAGCTGAACCGAATGCGGTCACAGATTAGGTTTGGGTCGGGGTTTTAAATTAAACATCAGAGCCTAAATTATGGATTTTCTTTGAGGGTGGGGGCCCGGAGCTTCTGTATCTTTAATACTGAGGAGCGGAATGGGAGAGGCTGCCTGCGCGTCCACGCGTCCTCGCTCCTCTGCGGCGGGAGCGCGCAGCGGATCCTCCGACGGGCTGGAGCGGAACAAGGCGGACAGCTTCATCAGCCTCACCGGGAGGAAAAATGCTCCCCTCAGCGCCCGTCATCAACTGCAAAAGTCGTGAGAGATCATCCGCAGCCGTCGAGCACCGGAGTTTTTCCCTCCTGTGAACTTGTCTGAGAGGACTGCAAACTCCCTCTGTGGTTTGAGACCCAGGAACTGAAGTTGGCGTTGGACAGGTAAGAGAAGGAATTGCCGAATGTTGACCTTGCATCCTGCGTTTATCTTTTTAATAAAATAAATACTAGTGTGATTCATCACAGAGTAGAAAGAAGCTGTCACCTTTTGTCTGCTGACTGTTGGAGCTGGTTGCCCTGAACACAGGTTTTGACAAACAACAACAACAACAACAACAACAGTTTGAACGGAGGAGATGCTGCTATAACGTCCAAATCAGCCCAGAATGACAACTGATGTTGTCTGTGTCTGACAGCGGCCAGTGTCTTTGTTAAAGGTTGTTTTTTGTACTGCAGAGGCATCACTTACAGCTCAGTTGCATTCATAATAAAGTGTGGGCTACGTCTGCACGATTGCATTTGGAACTTAATATAAATGTTGGATGAACAGAACATCTTTGGTTAACTGTCAACTGATGCCTTGCAGGTGCAGAAAATGGCGCTGAGGTTTCTGCAGCTCCTTGCGCTGTGGACCGCTGTGATCGGCGTGGTGCGGGGCTGTCCAGAGCTCTGCAGCTGCCAGGACAAATTTTCCCACCAGTTTGCTGACTGCGCGTACAAAGACCTGCTGGTGGTTCCTGTGGGTCTTCCCTCCAACGTTACCACCGTCAGTCTGTCTGCGAATAAGATCAAGTTACTGAAAAGTAAAAGCTTCGTCAACATCACCCAGGTCAGCTCTCTGTGGTTGGCCCACAATGAGATCGTTACCATAGAGACAGACACGTTGGCCCCCTTGATCCAGCTCCGCAACCTGGACATCAGCTACAACAAAATTGTCAACTTCCCATGGGAGGATCTGCGCAACCTCACAGCCCTGCAGCTTCTGAAGATGAACAACAATGAGATGATAAATCTCCCGAAGGACGCCTTCTCCACGCTGGGAGATCTGAGGTCGCTGCGCATCAACAACAACAAGTTCACCACCATTGTGCAGGACACCTTCAGTGCCCTCACCTCCATGTCCCACCTCCAGATCTTCAACAACCCGTTCTCGTGCTCCTGCAGCCTGGAATGGCTGAGGGATTGGATCGCGACGACCAAGATCTCCGTTCCAGAGCCCAACTCCATCCTGTGTGATTCCCCCGAAGACCTGAAGGGTATAATGGTCACAAAAATCCCCAAACTGGACTGCAGGGCCCCCGCCGTCAGAATAACCTACGAGCCTGACATCGGCAACACGGAGCTCTTCGAGGGCACCGTGGTCATCTTAAATTGCGAGACGAGCGGAAACCCCCAACCACAGGTGACCTGGGAGGTGATCGCAGGGAATCAGAACCTCCTGTTCCCCTTGCCGTCCACCGGAGAGACCAACGACATGCCGGTCAACGATAAAACAACCAACAATCGGTTCCTTGTGTTCCGGAACGGCTCCCTCGTCATACCTCGCGTGACGAAAAAGGAAGCCGGAAATTACAGCTGCTCGGCGGTGAACGACTTGGGTAAGGCAGACAGCGCAGTCCAAGTGACTCTCTCCGGAACCAAAAAACATGCCGGCGACTCGGTGGTAGAGTCAACCGTGGAGAAGACCCGTCCACCTGTCAGCAAGTCCACGGAGCCCAAGGTCTCCAAAAACAACGTCATCAACTGGACCAAGTTGGACGATAAGACAAAGAGCAGCCCCAGAGGCTCCTCGGACAAACACGGCCGCACCGAGGAGGTCGGTGGCGCCTCGAAAGACCACACCTTTACGAGCAAGTGTGGCGTCAGAGACAGCAGCGAATACATCTCCAACCATGCCTTCAACATGAGCCTCGATGACCTCAAGCAGTATACGTTTGATTTTGGCGTCATTGCGCTGGAAGTGTCTGAGACAGAGGCCAAGGTGAAGCTGAATCCGCTGCAGCTTCCCAGCAGCAAATCCACCCTTCACCTGAGTCACCCCGAAAGCCTGGAAACGGTCAATAAGGAGCCTTCAGCTCCGTACGACTCCTCGTCCAACAAAGCCACGCTGGACATGCTCTACCTCTGCATCGATACGGGTAATGGACACTCCGTGGTTCAGTGGTCCAACATCGAGGAGGGGGTGAATTCCTACCGCTTCCACGGATTACAGCCTGGAACCAACTACACACTTTGTCTCACCTATGGGGGGCAGGACTGCCAAGTCCAAGTTGTCTTCACAACTAGAAAGAAGATCCCCTCCCTGCTCATCATTGTGGTGGTCAGCATCTTCCTACTGGGCCTGGCCACTGTCCCTCTCCTGGGGGCCACCTGCTGCCATCTGCTGTACAAGTACCAAGGGAAGACCTACAAGCTGATCATGAAGGCCCAGAACGCGGACCAGATGGAGAAGCAGGCGACGGGAGAGTTTGACCGCAAGGCGTCTTTCGTGGAATCGGAGAAGACCTTCAACCCCAGCGAGATGGGGGAGATGGAGGAGGGGGAGGAGGAGGAGGAAGAGGAAGGGGAAGGAGACAGAGAGGGAGAGGCCGGAGACAGCGTGGTGACAGAGTCCATCCCCGGGTCCTCGTCCAAAACCAACGCGGAGGAGTTTGAGGTGGGCTCCGAGTACAGTGACAGATTACCGCTGGGAGCTGAGGCCGTCAACATCTCCGAGGAGATCAACGGCAACTACAAGCAGCCGAGCCGCTGAGCTCCTCCTGTCTGTGGGTACGTTGTAAGATATTTAACCTTTAGGTAGCCTCCATCCAAACTATAACTCACCCGCCATTACCGCTCGTGACAACAATGGCTTCATGCTTTTTCTTTTTTTTTTTCTATTCACCGACTGTAAAATGATTGGTGTGACATTTGTAATTTGCTGAAAGCTTCAAACGACGTTTACAATGGTGAGCACAGATTTCTACAATGCAATGCAGCAATGCAGCTGAGATGGACGGGGGGGAGGCGGGGCGCAAATTGTGCATAATTGCAGGTGAAAAATAGACAAGGATTTGATAATCGTTTGAGAGAGCACAAACCAAAATTGCCATAAAAAAAAAAAAGCCATTTGTAATGATCAGGGACCAGTTGCTCCTGCCTGTGCAAAACTGTTTTTAGCCTTTTTTCTCATGAGAAACAGACCAAGTAACAACCTCTCAGGTGTGGGACACTGCAGCTCCCCTCAGCTGGTCCTCAAATTTAGCTGCAAACCTATGATTATTGTAATTAAAATGCAATTTTTTACTGTCAAACGATGTCACAGACATCTCTGATTCGCTACTGAGAGCGCCTCTCTTCCACCTGCATTGCACTCGACAATGAAATTCCGAGTGGTTTCCGGTTCCATCACACAATCTTTAAAGGTCGGTAACGGCTTTAAAACCAACGGGTGTTTGCTCTGCACCCTGGCTGTGTACAGTGAATGTCCGTCCATGGCATGTCACACCTATTTCTTTGTGTGCTTCGTACTAGTGTAGCCTAGAAGACTGTAGATGTTACTGTCCAGCTGTGATGTAAAACAAAAGAGAAAGAAGAAAAAAAGCCAGGTGATTCGATTTTTTTGTATTTTTTTTCTTTCTATGAAGCCATGAAACAAAAGGACGCAGCCGAGCGTCTGGCGGCTCCACTTGTCTTGTAATTTGATGCAAAGTGAATTTATGTGAACTATGTTGTAAAAGGAAAAAAACAAAACAAACGACCTTTGGGGAATTTTGATATCATTTTATGTATGTGGAATTAATAAAACATTAAACTAAACAGTGTTTTTTTGGGGGCCTTTTTCCACACACAGATAAGTAATTAATTACATCTAACATAAAACATGTGCAATTAGTAATAAAAAAATCCAATTTGACATTTCATATTCCAGGATTTATGTTAATTATTTATGTTTTTGTGTTTTGAAACAAACAGCAGATTCACCTGCATGAAAAAAAAAAGAAATCAAACCTTTGTCTTCTTTTCAGTCCAGGCAACAAAATATCATTAGTCCACTTCCGCAGGAATGAGATGGAAGAATCTTTTGCCAGCTTTATTTGCACAATAATAATTAGAGGGAAATCTGAAATCTGACTTAAAATGTTTTTTTTTTTAAATGCACATGATGTGACACGGTTGAGAAGCGAGACCAAGGAAAAGCTCAGACAACAAATACAAGTGTGTTTGTAATAAAAGCTGGATCGACTTATTCCATATAATCAAGCAAAGAAAAAAAATATCATCCAGTCTATGAAATCTGATTCTGTAAGTTCATAAATAGATGTCCTGTGTGTAAATACCAATCTTTACAATGCTGCTGAAGGAACGGCGCATCCCCACCCCCACGCACACACACATTTGCATATCTGAACTCTACCATAAGAACATTTTGGACATGTGACTCCTCTGTTGACACGCTGCAAACGATGGGCATCGCAGACAGACTTCAGGAGTCAGGAGTGTGGTTAGATGGAGATGAGTGACACACCAGCTTCCACAGCAGACTGGGGAGTGTTTGAGCCCTCGCACATAAAACCACCGGGGCCACGAGGAGCAGACGACCTCCCAACGACTGAAGGCGTGGTGAGTATCTCTACCTGAGGCGCTGAGCTATAAGTGCACTTTTTTTCACACATTTTGGACACATTTTTGTAGGAGAGCTGGACAAAGAATATGACTCTACAATTTGCCCGAGCCGATCCTCGCTCAGGGTCAGTTGCTGACAGATGCCTCCGCCTCCTTGGCTGCGACCTCCTTTTTGCTCCCCTCTTTGGTGCTGCGGTTCATGCTGCCGTTCAGAAATCCCTCTGCAGCCTGAATCTGGAAGTGTTTCCTGGTGCCCACCAGGGAGGGGTTGTTGACCAGCGTGTAGAGGAGCTGCCAGTGCCTGCGGGCCCTCTTGGCGTTGCACACTTTGTACTGTTTCTTCTCCTGCTGGACCAGCTGGATCCCTGAGGACATACGGACACTATGAAGGTATGTCTGCACTGTAGAAAACCCCCCACCTGCTGCGATGTGAGTAGCATTTTAACGTCCCGAAGGACCGAGTAGAGACGACAGCAGCAGTAATAATAGCAAGCAATCATATTCTAATCCTCTAAGTGTGGTGGGAGCGTGTTGGTTCTGCCATCATCTCACTGAGAGATCAAGCCCCCCGGCTACATGAATATGAAACAGGCAGTTAGCACAGCTCATTTGCGAAATCAGCCCTTTGAGGACCAATCTGTGTAATACAACAGATTATGACTGATAATGTATTGTTCTCTGGGTGCAAACAAGCAACATGTCGGCTGCAGATTAGTAACTGGTCTCAGCTGTGACATAACACACACACATATAAGATTCCAGAACACTCATGGCTTTCATGGATTTTCTCATGTCTTTTTCCTCCATTTTTTGGCAAAAAACATCGCACAACCAAATACAACCTGATAAACTGAATCCAGATGCTTGGTTTAGTTTCTGTCGCTTCACAGGGTTGAAAACTACTACTGCGTTTTCCTCATTTCACTAAACCTGCTTTCTGGAACGGGCCCCTGGTGACAAGGGCTCAGGCGAGTGTGGTCGCTCCATGAGGACGGCTGATTAGTTTGTGACAGATTTGATCGAGGCGAGCACCAGGACTGTAAATTATTCCGCACGCAGCCTCAATTTGCTCCTGACAAATTAAATCAAAGCAGTTGGACTTTCATTTGTTCTGTGCGATCTGATTATGTATCAGTGACCTGCTGCTGAATTATAAATCTTGTCGTAAGAAATTTCAGTTCATAGCAGAGCCGGACACACATGTTACAATGGGAATGTGTCGTGTTCTATAATGAATGTGTTTGTAAAATAATTGTGCTTCAGACCCTCTTCGGCGTCCCGCGGCCTCTGCGCAGCATTGTTCTCCTTCCCCACAGACTGCAGCAGCATCCCGCAGAAGGCCTTCATCACGGGGTGAGACTGGCTCACCTCAATCTTCAGATAATGAGCGTAGCAGCGGTAGGCTGCAGAGACACAGGAGACGGAATCACTGACTGGGCAAAAGCAATAAACACGAAGGACAGCACCCCATGTTGGCTCTGAGTCAATCACACATAATGGAAACACAATCACACCTTTGTCACACACAATCACACCCATTTTTTTTAAACCACCTGCTTTTTGCCAGACAACAGATGTCTGAAATCTGCAGCCATTTCAGAAATCGGTGCGCAATTAGAGCGCCTCACACTGCTCAGAATACAGATGTACAGACACAAGCTGCGCTGGCCGAGCACGCAAATGTATTTCCGGTCTCTGAATGGGATCGTCAAAGGTTCCATCGAAAAGTGTGTCTCAAAATGAACTGACAGGACAGATGGAACATTAGTTTGTATCTTCATGTCAAAGACATTCACTGTATGTGTTTGTTCCGTAAATGGCTACAGCGCACGTGCTGGGGTTGGATGGATAACTAACTAGCTGGTTAGCTAGCTAGCTAGCTAGCTAGGGGGTTCCATATGTGGGCATTATATTTCAGCACCATGATTTTTTTTTGTAAAGCGTCTTTGAGGTTCTGTTGTATAATTTTAATGTATTATTATTTTTGTTGTGTGTGTCTGCTCTGGCAGACTCATTAATGTTGTGTGTGTTTATTCTTCCACTGGAATCAATGGCTATGACTCCCTCAAGTTCATGCAATAATGGTTTCCAAGAAAATGACACATTTTCCCGTCATAGGAAATGAATGGGATCTGAAGGAAAAAGTTAATTTGAGGACCACTTCTCACTCCGCCCCCATAAACTATATATGTACGTGTTTGGGGAATCATTGTGGTTCCAACAGTGGGTGGTTTGTCAACCTATTTATAGTCATCCCAAACAGCAAGGCGGAATAAAAATGCACACCAAACAAAAGCTCAGGTCTCAGGAGGTTAAATAAGAGGTGATCAGAGAGGCAGACAGCGACAGTATGGCAGCAGTAATGACCATCTGTACAGGACGTCGAGGCTTACCTGGGTCAAATGCTTCCACATTTCTGTTCAGAAGACTAATATCCATGCGTCCCATGTGGACGATGTTAAACAGGGCTGTGATGATCATCCGCCAAAGTGCCAGTAGCACCCCGATCAGAACATTGACTGGGAACAGGAGGTAGGTGAGCAGGAAGAGACTCCCCCTGCAAGATGGTTTGGGTTTGAATGAATCCAATGGAAATGATCTGATACCTACAAGATCAACAGAAAGGCAGAGTGTGTGTGTGTGTGTGTGTGTGTGTGTGTGTGTGTGTGTGTGTGCGGCGACAGATCGAGGGACTCACCTGTTGTCGAGGTCTCGTGTGCCAGCTGCTTTTTTAATGAAACAAAACCTGGCAGTGACATGCTGAATCAACACGGCCAAGAGAATCATCAGCCAGAAAGGCCTGGAATCAAATATCACAATCCCAATTATGTGTATTGTCAAGAAGAGTTGTGTACAATACACAGTGTGTGGTATAGTGGTACTTACAAGAAACAACAATATGGAACAAACATAAAGAAATCAATAAAGAAATGAATGAATGAAAAATATATCAATAAACTGATAGCTAGATAGATAATAGATAAATAGATAATAGAAAAAATAGAAAAGATTTTAAACAAAGATGAATATATGGTTATTTGCATATTGAAATATTATGAAATAGCAAAATATGTAATGGAGTATATTCAAGACTCATAGACATAAATGTTATGTGCTAAAATATGATAACAAAATGGATGTAGCATCCAAACCATTTAGTTCTCTAACCCTGCTCCTCAGGGACTAAAAGAAGCCTCAGGGTTTTAATGGTCTTTCTCCAAACTGTTGATACCCAAACTGTCACGTTATGGTGTTTCCACAAGGCCACTGTGTGACAGTAGAACAGAGAGACACGCTCACCACATGCTCCACAGGATCTGGAAGAGAATCAGATTCTGTCTGTGCAGGACGGGTATGATGATGAGGAAGACAGCGATCAGGAGACAGAGGAAGAACACCATGGTTTGGACCATCATGGCTGCAGAGGAAAGATCAGAGGGTCAGCGTTCCTCTGTGTGCACCTTCTCCACCACTTTTTATTTCTCACATCAGTGAGGGAAGGGCTATAATTTATCTTTAAAACCTCAACACAGACGTATTCAATCCTGAACCACATCGCACGCATCTCAGTTAATAGACAAACACAGAACAAATGGTGTGAGGATGCTGGTGACTGACGGGCATTCAGCTGGGCAGAATAAACTGGTGAGATAAATGGAAGACATTGATAATAGATTCATTCACATTCAATAACGTCTTGAAGTTAAACAAGGACAAAACTGAAATATTTCTCGTTGGCGAGAGCCGCTGTCGAGCAACATGGGCAAATGAACCCCATGGATAAAATCGGTATCCTTTTCCTTTGATAACTTGTACCGATGCAGACGTGAGCGGCTGTGAAGCTGGTGTATCCCATCCAGCAGACCAGCGCCGGCCGGGACGCCCTCATACTCCTCTGGCAGTTGTAAACGTTCAGGATGTCTCCTCTGTACAGCCCCTTCAGGTTCGACCTGCAGGAGAAGATGGGAAAAAAAGTCTTCAGTTCACACTTAAAGAAGCAAATTACCACGAAACACAAAGAAAATGCCATTCAGTAGTCGACACAGAAACCCATTTCGCCTAATACCATGTAATTTATGTCAAAGGAACAGTATTTCATTTCTCATCTTAATAGGTGTTTTCGAGTCTTGCAGCAGTTAACAGAGTAAACGCTTTTCTGTTAAGACTGTAACTCTTGACATTATGTTCTAATAATTCTTGGGAAAACCATTATGTTATAATGAAGGCACCAGAATTCGATGCTTTTTGCGGAATTTAGAAAGAGAATAAAAGGTTTCCTCCTACCGGTGCAGAACCATGGAACGCATGAACATGGTCAGGTTGACCAGGGCTGACAGGGTCATCGCCGAGATGAAACACACTGCCGGAAACAACAAATTGGGAGATTGACAGTTAGATCATATTCAAGCAGCAGCGTCCTCTGATCGCGTTCACTCTCGCTGACCTTCAACACACCACATGTAATAAACCACAATCCTGACCACTTCATGTTTGTCAGGAGAGAGCACGATCTTGAAGCCCGCTAAAACATTCGCAATGTCTTCATCGACTCCAGAACGGGCAGTCTGGAGCGTGGGCACCACAGCCAGGATGAGCAGCAGGCCCACCTGTAAACAACAACAAAAGACAGTCAGATTTAGATATTATTACAGAAAGAAAGACATTTTCATTCATTTCAGGATTAATAAACGAATTAACTAATAAAAGAATAACGAATTAATTAACTAAACCTGCTTTCTGGAACATTGTGGAACTTACTGGAACATTCCAAAAACAGTCTGATGAAAGCCCTGAGGCTATTAATCTTTTATTCTATTCTATTTTCTATTCTATTTTCATGTAAAGTGACAGAAATCAAACCAAATGTCTTTCATACATTTGAATCCAGTTTATCCTTTCACTGAAACCTTTAACTCACTCAGGGTTTTCACCAGATTTTGTAACGGGAGAGATTTCAGATTATTCTATCTAATCATATTACAAACGCATATATGTCTAGATTAAAAGATCTAGACACTTGTAAGAATGTAAGTGTGATTTAGAGGAACACAAATGTTAGAGTTGCATTCAGCACACAGTCACCAGGTCACCTGATACAGCATTATAAAGGACACCACACCAGACACGGCCAACTTCAGGGGGAAACGGAACGCTGTTTGAAGAAAACATCATTGTCACTTGATGAAGACACCTACTCATCGAAAAACAACCAGAGTGACATACTTACCCTCCTCTGGTGTATAAATGTAGGACTTCACAGCCTCGAGGATTCTTTGATGGAGCCTGGGCGTCTCTTTGCTCGATGTGCTGACGTGAAAGAAAATGAAAAATGCTGTCAACACTTCTGACTTCATACCTGACTGAAGCTGTGAAGCAGATGAACTGGTTTGTATGCATTTTCTAAAATACTGACGGTGTTTTTTATGCTAGGAAGGAAAGGAATTCATTATTTGCCGGTTTCAAAGATAATAAAATCAAAGATGATGTATTCAGTTTCATTTCATGTGATGTAAATCCATTGAAATTTAGATGGTCACTCCCCCCAAACAGACTGCATCGACTCAGAACCAGAACCTCAGTCCACACAGCGTTTAAGAACCACCAGGGACCCCCCCACTGTACTGAGGGGTGGTACGTTTTCAGTGGGAGGACCTCAGCACACAGTGGACGTGCTGAGTGATCTGATGGGCAGCAGGGGACCCTCATACCTAAAGCACTGAGGGGCCTTAAGGGCCCTGTGGTCAACTCACACGGTCATGATGCCCCTGCAGTGGGACCTGGATTAAATCCCTCTGGAGGATTTGGGCTGATCAGATTGTGACGTGAGGTGAGGAGGACCTGACCCCAGCCTGGGGCAAAAGTCTGATTCTGTCACTGCTTGTTTTTTCCATCCATAGCATTTTGCTGGGCTTACAGCAAAAGATTTCCAAGGTCACAGACTAAAAACTGAAAGTAAGAAGGAGATTTTTACTGGAGTCACGGCACACTTTAAGAATGAAGTTGTAATCAGGTGTGAGATGATAGTTTTCCCAAGAGTCTTCCCAAAAGACTCTTCCAATTCCAATTTCCAAATTCTTCCAAACCTTTAATCTTCTGCTGTATGGGTAGCATTAGATGAAATAGTCTCCTTTTGGGAAAACAGCCTCTCAGCTTCATATTGGTTGCAATATCCCATCACAAAATGAATGAATGAATGACTGAATGAATGAATGAACAAACGAATACATAAATCTAAAACCCCTAATATAAAATCTGAGGATGATGAAGGATCTAGCCGACGCACCCACCTGATCTTGTTGGGTTTCTTTTTCTTCAGCAATTTCTTTACATAGTCTTTATAGTAGCTGCTGCTGAGATCCTGAGAGACACAATGCAGGGCACCAAATAAAAAAAACAGAGGAGGGGTGAGTTCAGGAAGCGAAATCAACAAATTTTGAATTCACCTGTTGAAAACGGAATAATACGATATGTTTCTGTGCTTGTGCGGATTTGTTAAGTCGAGGGGGTGGGGGATGGGAGTCCAGGGGGACGCGTCACTTCGGGTTTGTCACCCCCATGCTGAGATTAGCATCCAATAAACATGTCATTGTGCCTCCTCAGTGCAAAAAAACAAGGCAACCTTTTCATAATCTGATCAACATAACGTAAACCAATTACATCAAATCTGCTTAAAATGATTTAGCCACTGGTACGCTGCATCAGCCATCATATTTTCCCTCTTCCAACACTGCATCAGCCTGATAAGCCCATTTACTGGCGGCTTATAAAAGGTCGCTCACATGCACAGATCCCGAAGAAATGTGCGTCTTAATGTGACCACTTTTTTTTTCTAGACAGTTGAGGCTTACGCAAACATAGACCACTAATAAACATTGACTGTATTCAGCTGGAGGTGGGCAGCGAAAAGATGAGGTGGGAAATGAACTCCTGTGGGATACCAATTCACCTCCGTGTCATTGTTCTTCTTCGTGCCCTTTAGGCCTTTGAACAGGAGAAGGGGATACTGGAAACTCAGGAATGCCAGGCAGGCGATCTGTGGCAGACTGGAGAACAGTGAGTAGTGTTTATGGATCTGGAGAGAGGGAAAAGAAAGGTTTCCATCAGGAATAGTAGCAAATACTTTTGGGCTGACACACGGTACTTCTTAAACTTGTTCGTGGGTTTGTTTGTTGTCTATAGAAAAAAATAAGGTTCAGTAACACAAAGACTAAGGCTGTTACAATAAATATTGATGACGACTGACTTGAAAAGGAGACGTTTGGGGCATGAGGGAGGAAGCCCTGCAGCAGTACAGTTATGCTTTGTATGTGTGTGTTTGTGTTTTTATGGCTGCTGCACATTTGTCATCATGGCATGTGACTGGCAACACTGTAAGTTACATTGATGTATTTT
>CAAKHB010002258.1:212443-225257 GCA_901007665.1 Aeoliscus strigatus
GGGCCGGTTTGTTGTTCAGTTTTGGATGTTGCAGTCTTACCTCATGACCTATAAAACCGGAGGGTCGAAAGTTCAATGATATTGATATGTTTATGTTTTTTCCAGGAAATAAGACTATTGTTTTCGTTGTATTTGTCTAAGAAACATATTTCTTCACAGACGCGGCGAAAATGAGTTTCCATCAGGAAAACGCAACAGAGACTTAGGAGAAGGAAAATGAGCAGCGCCGTCAAACACAAACAGAAAATATGCAATTAGAATGGATTTCCCTGTGCAAGCAACAAGCTCTGCGCTGATTTGCATTTCTCGCATCTCAGCGGTTTCAATTATGAAATGAATTTTCCTACAGCATGACTAACATAATTGCTATCAAATAGAGGATTTGCCAAACATCCCAAAAGAGACAATTGAGGTCAGAAAATGTTTTTTTTCCACCCATAATCCAGCCTCGTATGATGGTGTATTTAACAGATGAGCGCTTTCTTATTTGTTTTATAGCTCCAGCAAAGCAGAGCAGCTACGTTACATGTCATATTCGAGTGGATTTTTGCTGTTAATTCCGTGTTAAATGGCGTCTTTCTGACCAATCATCTCTCCCACAACAGTTTGACCAGTTTCCATAGTGAAGGGGTGTCTTGGTCCGTGAGTATCAGATGAATAATGTATTCATAGTCTGAAGCTGCAGACGCGTCTCACTGTGTGTTCAGAGACGCTTGACTTTCACACGTCTCTGCTGGAATGAGGCTGAATCAAGAGCTCGGTTATCAGCAGCTGAAGGGAAAATATCCCGCTGCAGGCGAGAGAGGAGATTTCTGTTTTGTGAAGAGGTTTTTCAGGCTACTCGCTCTGTTAAAAGGTTTTACAAAAGTGACTGCATGATACGTGTTTGAAAGGATATTTCTGTGTACTGATTCCGTAGCTGTGGAGAATTGCTGCACCAGTTCACATCCCTTTGATTTCCAGGAGGGGTTATTACCGGTCTCACACCGGAATGCCTCCTGATATAATCAGACGTACCTGTAGCCAATCGGAGCGAATCAAAATCAACAACATAGTCTTATGTCTTTTGTCTTATCAACAAAAGTGCAGTTGTTTCTGTTTCTGAAACTACACCAACAGATCATTTGATGATGATGCAACAGACAAAGCTTTAATACAAACCACAGATTTAAAAAGGACCTCAGTAAACGCACGTTACCGTGTGTGATGAATTCAGTGATATGATACTATAAAACTGTAGAAGATCAACGTGGGTTCGTAACTCGTCCTGTCTGCTTGGATTCAGAGCTGGGTTGCTTCTGCCGTCTGGTGCCAAAGATGATGGCAAGAGATACGAGTGAAATGTTGCTGCAAGTGAATGACAGCTGGAAAACCTCGACTGGTTCTTTAAATGTTAAATAACGACATTGTATTTCCAGAGAAGTGCAGCTTGTGTGCTGGCACCGGTGCAGGTTTTTCATTTGTAGTTTCTAAAATGTTCCAGGCAGCTAAACGGATTGCAGCGGCTGCTTTGAAGACGGGGAAGTGGTCAGCGGGACGATTTGTTAATGTCACTCCAGCACAAATGGCCAAACGACTTTGGAGCTGCTGGTTCTCTGAAGCTGACGGTAAATCCCTCTGAGACTGTAGCGCCGTCACACTACACAGCTTCCCTGCGAAGATCACTCACGCCAAAGTCCATTAGCAAAAGGCTGCTCTCCACATGTTCTCACGTGAACAAAGACTTGTGTATCCATCCGACACTAGAGGAAGAAGGCCAGCAGTCGTAAATAAGGTTTCGTAAACCCGGGCTGACACAAGTTGTTTGTAATTTATGAATTAGTGTCGCGCCGTACTTTAACGGCTTTATTCTCTGACTGAGGTGCCGCACCTAAAACACATCAGTGGAGAAATGGCTGTCAGATAAATGTTGTTTTAGCGGCGTGAGCTGATGGTAACACAGGAAGGCAGCAGTTGATGGTGAAGGCATTGTCTCCCTCACCCATTTGTGTGTGTTGTTTCTCTAAGGAAACCTGTTGTGTCCTTTCAAGCTGCTGACAGACATTTTTTTTGCAGCAGATTTGGAAATGTCCATACTGAGGAGAGTGTAGATATTTGTTTTCTCAGGGAATCAATTCATATGATTCAGGAGCATCTGGCGACAACAATAAATTAATAATGAACTGTGGACTTATTTTTCATCTGTTTTCATAGATTCTTTTTTTCTTTTTTGGTTACTTTCACTTTTTGTGTTTATTTTATACTTTTACCATGGTTTGCCATTTTAGTGTAAAGACTCACTAGTCAACGATGAAATGAGACGATTATTTGTGACGACAGATGTACCAGCCCCTGTCACACTGATGTCACATGATTCCTGCAGAACTGACTCATGTTTCCCAGCGAGGTTTCACAACTTACCAGTAAGTACCCCCACCCCCCGCCAGCCCAGCCCAAACACGTCATACTGCGTCTGATTTCCCCTTTTGTCTTGTTGGTTAGTGTGAGCTTCTCAAATCCACACTTTACATCCTCACCTCTGTCTCTCACCTGGCTCATTTTGACCGAATTCCCAATTAGTTTGGTGACAGATTGTCATTAGCGTGTACGTGCCGCAGCAAGTGGGGGGGCGGGGCGTTGGGGCTGTCAGTTCAGACGTGCTATTGTTGTACCCAGTGATACAACGTTTGTTTGTTTCCATGTTCATTTTCATAGATACAGAACAGAATAACGCAATTTGATGGAACACATGTTGTTTTGTTCAGAGCAGTTTTAAAAGCTTCACCATCACAGGCTGATTTAGCAGTGTTTGATAAGCAGAACAGAGAAAGAAACTGTTTGAACAAAAGATCCTTTTACCTGCCGGGAAGATCTGCGTCAGGAAGAACAGAGCAACATAGCGCCGCAAGACTCCTTTCATTTATCTGGCAGCAACACGTGGATGCTTCTTGCTCATGACTGCTTGATGTCAGATGTGAAGGAAAATTTATTCTGCAGTGTCATGGAGTCATTCTAAACTCATAAAAGTCGTAAAACGTCCTTGTAGTTTTATGATTTTTTTTTTTAGTTTAATGAATCTGTTCAGCTGGGTTACTGAGTGGAAACAAACGTTAGAGATCATCTCATTTTGCTCTACGCGGTATAAGCTTTTGATTTTAAATGATAAATAAACAATGCACCTAATAGCAATCGGTTAAATTATTAATTCATTTTTCAATTATTTATTAGCCAGTCTTCTTGGTTCCTCCCGCACTGAGCACTGCTTACGTCTTGAACACGTCTTTATCCTCATCATATCAAATAACTAAACAACAAAAACCAGACTCTGACATGATCAGTCTGCTGGGAAAATTCAGAGAATGTGTTTTTCCTCGAACAGATTTGCGGTTAACTATCTGTGTTATCTCCGGGGGCGGCTCTCCTGTGTACTCACTGGCCAATTTAATATCACACATCATCATTCACGCTGTTGTTAAGCTGATGGATGCAGATACTCTCTGCAGTGATTTGCATCTTCACTGCAACACTGACACTGATTCGTGCTCCTTTGTTGTTAGCGGTGTCTTCGATCTGTACCTGCAGCAAATATTATTGCAGAACAGCGGTGCTCCTGTCGGCCGTATTCTCCTGTGCTTGTGATTGACAGGTGGAATCCCAGAAAGCCTCTGCCGACACGTAATTGCAGCAGGTCAGAGGCTGTAAGCCTCCACACTCCCACATATCTACTCTTGGCTCTTTTTTTCCTCAGCTTCTACTCTGTTTGCCTCCTTCATGAAATTTCCTGGCCCTCTCTGAATTATTGACGAGTCTAAAGTCCCGTGAGATTGAACCTGTGTTATTGTCCGTCGGCAGCAGCACAAAGATGCTTTCTTCAATCCCAAAACTGAGAAGGAGACATGCAGGAGTTCATCGGGGGGGCAAAGATAACACTTCACCAGCTGCCATCGAGTGACAAAATACACCGACGGACACAGCGTATTAACACGGAAATATATATGGAATACTTATATAAGTAATAGACACACTGGTGATTAGATTAAATCTTACTACAGACTGCTCAAGTTAGTGCAAAAACAAGATCATCAAAGGCTGTGCTGAGCCTTTTCTGTCTGTTTCTTGGTACATATTGATTGATTCTTTGTCAAGGTCGATCTTCAATGGACTTTTGAGATTGTCGCTGTCGACTGATTCTGAGAATGTTTTTTTTCGTTTTTTGTTACCTGTAACAATCCTGTAAATAAGCTTATCTACCTAACTGAGCCCTTCGACGTGTGGACAGCCCACTGTACCTCCACGTCCTCTGGCTGTGTGGAAAACAATGAAATACACACAGTTTAGTGATCCCCTTAATGCAAAACATGTCAGACCCTTCAGAAAACCAGAGACATGTAGCAGCTGCATGTTTTCATCAGCTCAAAGCTGGGGTGGGGGGTTACATCTTTTGGAAGCCGACCTCGGCTTTTTTCATTGTTCACGATCGACAACCTGAGTCTGCTTGGAGACGACAGGTTGTGCAGAGGAATGTTGATTCCATGTGGTGCTGGAGATGACCTCACAAAGACGGATGCGGCTTCATTGTCCCCGGCCTAATTATTCCCATGATAAGTGTGACACCGCCTCCAAGGTTTGAACAAAGCCACGAACCGTTTTCAGTTGCTCAAGGTTGCCATCTGATGTGACTTTGGATTGACTCCCCTGAATGAAAAGCTACAGCATGCAACAGTGTGTTTCGTGAAATTACCTGTTGCTTAGGAACCAGTGTGACTGGAGGCATGGGCACAGTCTTTGCCAAGGTCTTTGGATAGAGTTTGTAAACCTGTAACTTTCTACACGGAAGAACTATTTCAAAGCGAAATAATGTTCTCATCCGTAAACATATTTGAAATCTCTGAATGACTGCATTTGATGTGGTTTACTGGCCGGGATAATTCATGTATGTTCCCGATGCTACAGTGTGTTAAGGAATAAACATATTGGTTTTATTCTCTCTTGTATATTCGCACATCTAGAAGCGACGAAACGTGCGTGTGAAAGGTTTTGCTAGGGATCGGAGTGATGAAGAGGCGTTGAGAGATGGCGCCCACATGTTTCGCCCTGAAATGGACGTTGTCATTGTTACTGCACATAGTGATTAAATCTTCCTCGGCTGAATGCAAGACAGGTCTCACATCCATTCCAGGTATTCCATTGGAGACTTGGCACATGTAATGAAGATAATAAACCAGAGAAATGTGGTCTGAATATGGATGAATAACAACATACAATTCTCTTTTTGGGACTTATTTTGCAGGAGATGATGTCACATTGAACTGATTTTCTCCAAAAAGGTTAAAGGGTGCAAATCATAAACCCACACGTTAATCAAATTGTCTAGCTGATGATCACACATCGATTTATGTTCATGTTACCGTGGGTCTGGTGTGGACTGGATATATAAACTGGGGTTAGGCTAATTCTGATTTTCACTGACCTCACGTTTTGGTCAGATTCGGGTTGTTTGCTCTTCTCCTCACCGGTGTTTGTTTTGTTGCACTTCTATCAAGGAATCGTTTCAGCCGTAGTTCCTATTTTATTGGTGTTTATCAGTCATTTGCCATGTAATTGTTTTGTATATTGGAGTAGCATTTATTAATGCAGTGACAAGGGAAAAATATATGTATGTGACAGAGAAGCACATGTAGCTGGTGTAATAGTTTCCAAAATAAAAGAACAATACCAAACTGATGATGAAAATGCAGAAACACTGTACATGTGTATGATGAGGGACGAGTACGGGGGAGGGGATGAGGGGGCCGCTTACAGTCAGTGGCGTTGAAAGACTCAATCAATGTCTGATTGTTGCACACTGCCTAAAAAAACATGTCAGTGATTAGTGAACATCAGTGAGGGATGAGGACGCCGTCTCCCCGTCTCGCCGTGATTTGAGCTCCCACTGTGAGGAAAAGCACTGGTCGAATGGAGGAGTGGGGGCAGCATCAGAGGAACAGCAGCACTTCAAATGGAACGTGTTTCAAGCCATACAGTCATAAATATTTCATCTGCAACCAGCTTTGAGGCAGGAGAGGGGGCAGGCCAGCCGGGCTCAAAAATGAGCGCTTCTAACAACAAACCAGAGCTTTCAGAGACAAAAGGCGGACGGGGGAGGGCACTTGAAATGAGAAACAACAAAAATCTTTTGTTTAGCTGGAGACAAAGTCAGCGTTCGGTTGTTGCGGATTAGAAAATGTGCCAGAGGAGTCAAAAAGATGATAGCAGCGCAACAATTGTCGCAACAGATGTCGTTGTTGAACACTGTCTGAACAACATGTCTGAATAGATTCATAGAATTTTTTAGTTTAGTTTAGTTAGTTTGTTTTTGTTCTATTTTCTTCCTCTCCTGTCTATTAACATGAGGTATTTTCTGCAATGTCATCTATTTATCTCTCCTTGTAGTAATATGCGATATCTGTATGTCTTGTAGTCCCCTAAAGTTGTCCTCCCTTTCCCTGTTTCATGGTTCATATTATTGTAAGCGTCTTTGGGTCCATGAAAAGCACCATATAAAACAAATTATTATTATTATGAAATCCTGTCCTTTTATTTTGTCATTTATCTTTGAATAAGTCAGTCAGCAATGACAGACAAAACTTGAGCTATAGTTTATTGTTAGAGCAGCACTTTATACCTGGCGCACCATTAGTTTCAATATTAAATCAGCTGTTTTCGGACCTGATGAGCTTTTTGCATGCATCCATTCATGCCATACATGTTTGTACAACACAACATCCTGGACTCGTTTGTCTTCTCTGACAGACGACTGTTGATCTGTGAGGTGAATCAGAAACATGAACCTGCGTTCTGGTAAAAGCTTCCTGTCATAAAATGCTGTCCCTCTTCCCAGAAGCAGACGGTGGACCTCCGCCGAACGGTTGCAAATTTAATGACTAATTTTTCCGGCACTGCCGAGTCCTCCGGGTGGGGAGTCTGTCTGGAAGCTAATGCAGCCTGACATATCCCTCCTTGTTTAAACAGTCCATGTTATCTTATAAGGGCTGCTGCAAAGGCAAATAAAAGACAAGACACTACTGCTCTACTTTCTCACTGCTGCTATGTGTCGCCCCCCTCTGATTTGTACGTAGATGGAATAAAAGAGAAGGCTTTTTTTCCCCCCAAGTATGGCATTTTTGCAGTTGAGCATCTGATTTGGTTCACGTTCCTGCTTTATCTTCTACTTCACAAAAAAATCAAAGAAATCAACTTTATTAGTTAGATTAGCAGGCGAGTTTGAAATTGAACCATAATATACAAAATGAACATCGTGCTGTATATATGAAGATTCGAAACTAGCAACAAAGACCATACGCTGTTTCAGAGAATGTTTGTTGAAGTCATAAATCAGCTGTTTGGTCATATGCCTTCAGTTTTACCTCTTTTCCAGCCACGATAGGGGCCCCCTGCTGGTCATTGGGGAGTGGGGGGATGCGGGTTTGAGATGTTTCTGCTGAATTTGTAAATTGTTTTTAATTTCAGTACAGACTTACATCTATTCCCATGTGAGACTGGTAACATATCCTGCATTTTCTGAAAGGTACAACCTGTGACACCTGGATTAGTGCGGCCAGGGGCCAAATACTATCCTGTCTGGTCCGAGCAGGATAGTATCACCACTTCCCATCAGTCAACAGGATGTTGTATTTTATTGGATTATACTTCATATTAGAAATGTTTTTGCAGTACACAGCCAGGTTTGGCTTTATTTAGTAGAATTTCTAGTGTATAATGACATGTAACACAAACACATACATATACACACACACAGAAAATCATGAGCAGTGTTTGGATTGTTACTTTGTAAATGTAGTTGGTTACAATTGCAACTTCGTAATGATAGTGTAACTATTACTTTATCAAAGTGTAATGTAATTACATCTGATGACTTTTCAAAATGTTGAATAAGTGTTGAATGAAATTAAGCATGAACACTGTCAAACTCCCTCATCACAGCAATAAACATTGTTATAATTCATTCAGTTATGAGTTCATAAGTAAAAATAATATTAAACAAATTGCCTTGGTTTTTGCAAAAACGTTTGAAAAGTAACTAATTTATAGTCATGACAAACTGTAATTTAATGAGCACATTTGTTTCCAGTAATGTAACTGATTACAGTGTTTGTAATAAAACCGTTCCTCATGCATATTCAGTTCTGTGGTGGATATAATTAGTGTGGCTGTATGTACGTGGTGAGCCAGGCTCCGTTGGTGGCATCCAGATGAAGCTGTGCATTTCTTCAGGAGATTAAGGCCAGCGTGGTGTCACAAGGGCAGTTATGCTTTAAGCTGTATGACTGGAAGCAGGTGGCACGTTTCTTACGTCTTTGCTAAGAGGGCTTAGGCCTCTGAAGGGAGAGGGATCATATTTGATTAGCCAAAGGTTTCAAAGGTTTTGGAGGCTGGAGGCTTGTTCATGTGATTAGCCGGACATTTTGAGCCGCACTCCTGGTTTTGTGGGGAGGTGTGTTTTGTAAGGTCTTGTGAAAGACAACAATTACTTGCCTCCATTGCTGCCTCTTCTGGAATGTTTAAACAAAAAAAAGGAAAAAAAAAGCTGTTGAGCCTCTGCTCAGCGCGTCCACAGTGTGACAAAATAAGTGAAGTGTTTTTAAATTGTTTTATTAGAACAAAAAACATGTCATTGCAGACTAGTACATATGTTTGTGTTCCACGTTTTACAGGCACAGTGGAGTGGATGATTCCTGTGGGCGGCCGAGTCGGCAGGTGACCTGTTGTAAGCACCAACCCACACACACACGCACGCACACACACACACGCACACACACACGCACACACACACACCTCCTCCTGGGGAGCTGCAGGCCGACAGGGATTGTGGAGCAGCCAAAGATTGCAACACCACCAAATAGGATAAAGTTATTGAGTAATGTGAGTTCAGCTTGTACAGTAGAATTCAAAGCACAAAGAAAAACAGAAAAAGGATCTGTCTCGCTCAGGTTTGACCAGCTAGTGGTGAGATACTGGTGTAAGTAAAAGGACATGGCTGTAGAGAAAAAAGGTGCCTGGTTTGGGTGGCTGCTCCCTCACACAGTAGAGAATAATCCAGAGAATAATGGCAGGTGAAGAGCTCTGGAGAAATCTGAATCTGAAATCAGAAATACTTCATTTATCCCTGAGGGGAATGCAGCTCCATCTAAGAAAAGAAAAGTGAATATAGAGCAATTACAAAGGTAAAAAAAAATTTACAAAAATTTACCAAAAAATACTGTAAAATTGTACAATATGTATTAAAATAGTTATAAAATAAAAATAACTGCACATCTGGGTCAAATAATCAGCAAGATATCTATACATACTGTATATACAGTATATCTACACACTATATCTCTTCTATCAACAATTAAAAAACAAGTTAGTCCGGCCACGGTCCTTCGCGAATACTGTGACACATTCAAGTACCGACTGAAGCTCACCATCAAAAGCAGCAAAAAAAAAGCACTGATCTGCACACGTCTCTGAAGTCGCCTTCAACATGGTGACAGAGGGAAAAAAAGTCCTTTTACCGGCCGCTCTCTAAATGTTAATATCACCCTTCTACCGCCGTGAATTGATGGAAATATTGGCAGCAAAATGTTTTTCTGGATGAAGTTGCTTTGCCTTGATGAGCGGGGGGGTTTGGCGGTGATGTTGGAGCCCAGGTCTGCATTTTCATGCTTCGCGCCTGCTAAGTGACAGAATAATTACTGACAAGGCTGCATGGTGCTTTCAACGAGTGTGGGAGTGATAGCAGTACGCGTGAAGGGAATACTGATGGTCCAGCCGAGGCGAAGCCATGTATCTGAAACCTCCTCCCCGTTTCACGACAAAGCAAGATCATTGGAGGACGAGGTCCACAGCACAACTGTTGCTACGCTATTTTGAACGGTTACTTGTCCATTACATGAGTTTTTTTTTTTCACCAGTCTAATGCTATGAGATGGCGCAGAATGTGTTAGAAGTGTGAAATTGTGGGATTTTCTCATGAGTGGGCCAGTTGCTCGCTGTCTGGAGCGTCTCTGGCTTCAGGCAACATTTATTAGACACATTTGACCCTGTAAGGTGTTGGATTTCCCTTATACTGCACTTCTTTTCAGCTTTTGTGCCTAGAGTCAATTTGGCAGGCTCGTGCTGTCTGCAGATAGCCCTTTTTTTCTCAAGCGGAGCTGGATAAAGCTTAAGTTCATCCTCAGTTCAGAGCTTATGTACAGTAGAGGAGAGTTTTTCACTGCAGCACTGAGCTCGCTCTTTCCCAAACCCTTTTCCGCTATACATTCACTTCTACTTGCTGCTGTAGCTGAAGTCTTGCCTGACTTTTCTTTTACGTCTCTATTTCTGTGACATTAGTCACATTTTATCTACAGTGTCAGTCACCTGCCGCTAACGCCCCTCTAGCCTTCCGATCAGCTGGATGCTGCATGTCCAGTAAACGCCGAAGGTGACAGTCTTTATCCTTTCGCTCTCAGCTCGACCAAAATCAGCACTTACCGCCAACAGTCTCTGCTCTGCTACCTTCCTTCTCCTCCTCCTCCACTACACCAGTTTAAATTTAGGATCACCTCAGACCACACACACCATCATGATGATTGTAGAGAGCCGCTGGCCCTGTCTGATTCTGGGGGAGCTCATCACCCCGGTGTGTGCAGCAGCGTGAGGCTCGGCTGCCTGGGACTGTTGGTATTGAGCAGGGTGGAGCGCCCCGGGCGCAATCCATCAAAAAGGAGCCGTTGGTGTTGTGGGAATAGACATGAATAATCCATGTTTCTTTACCCTTCTCTGTGTAACTGCCAGTCTCTGTTGCCTTTTCCTCATCCACTATTTTGATTTTCTTTTTTTTTTTCATGTCAAAACCCAATCTAGAATGATCATCACCAGTAGATTTCCTCTTATGTATAACATTTTTTTTACATGTTGCAGAAAATTTCTGTCCCCAAAGGACAGACATTGTTCCACCAATCCTGTAAGTCTGGGTTTTTGTGTCTCCTACATGTCAGCTGAGTTAATATGGTTCTGTAGGAGGTGTTGACACAGTCCTCTATTTACATAAAAGAATTTCCCAGAATTTCAAATGTATGGTGCATTCTTTATGATCCAGTACATCTAAATGTTCCTTCGTCAGTTGACATGTATTCACACTAAACACTGAATTCTTTTCAGCTCATTTCATTGACCAACAAGAACAATAATGGCCTGTATTTTCTTTATAACCTGCAACCTGAAGACCACATCAAATTGTATGTTCTAATGTAAAATGAATTAATATTAATTGAATTAATTGAATAATGAAAATTTCAAAAATATTTATTGAATTAATCATGATTATTTGCCTCGTTTGAGGGTTGGTCAGGGCGAGTGGACCTCATGTCATCAAGCTGGTTGAGTATGGTGTGTAAACAAGTTTTATAGATGAATTGGGATTTAGTGTGTGTGTGTTTGGGGGCGCGCATCCTAGTTTGCAGTATTTTTATGACAGTCGTAAACATTGATTCGTGCATCGTTGGTAATGGAGGACCCCCACGAGAGCCGCGAGCCGTAATCAGTGTTAGTAAAGTCTGGTTTTCTGTTGGTTTGTCTTTTAATCCCGACAACTGAGGTGAGTCTCACTAACTATAAGCGACATTTATCTGTAGATGCTGCTGAGGACAGTACTGGATAGTGTCTACATGGACTACTGCCCCACTGTGGCAGTAACACCGCTGCGCCCCAGTGCCACATTGTGCCCATTTCCTTTGTGTTGTGCAGGAACACTCCCACTTTCTCCAAGTCCCTCCTCTGCTTCCCTCCTCCATCACAGGGCTGAGCTCCTCTCCTGGTTTATACATTTATTATGATCCCTGTATGGCTGTCTGTTTGCTTGATAAATGGATTTGGTGGTGACAAATATCTAGTGACAGGTGAGAAGAGGTTTGCAGGGACCGGATAGAAGCTGTTTTAATGTCAGCAAATAGTTTCTGCTTTAATTACATTTGGGAATATCTGATAAGATAGCCAATCACAGTTTCTCCACTTCACAGCTGTGTGCCAGCGAGATGAAAAACATGTTAACTTGATGAAGCAGAGTGAGAATGTGATATTAATAAGATCTTTCCATTGATCTTCTGCCCACCAGGTGCTATTGAATAGCACAAGTTGAAATGCCGACACGTGATGGTGCGTGCATTTAACTGGTCAGCGCTTCTGCTCAATAAATCCATCTTTCTTTTCGGCAGCCCTGTGCTGTGGAGAAGCCCAATGAGAGCGGAATCCTGAATAGGAGCTTTTCTGCCGACGGTGGTTCATATTGTCCTCAACCAGCGCTTAAAGCGCACCCCTCCCTTTTCATTCTGCCTCTATGAGCGGTATAATCAATATGCGCTGGCTGCATTGTGCAGCTGGTGGCTAATAGTTTGGTGCCTCGGAGAGGGTAAATGCACACCAGCACAGGCCCGTCCTGTAACACACCAACGCACCTGGGGGCTCTGACATCAATTAACGGAGACAATGGACGACTGCCCTGCATATTTCAAACTGGAAACACCTCTTGAATATTTAAATACGTGATACTTAATCAACATTTCGCTGGATAAAAAAAGTGAATTTTTCTCGTTGATTTCTTAATTGTCACAATGATAAGAATATAATTCAAACCTAATGAACCACATTATTTTTATTTAACATTACTAATCTATATTCTATCAAATATGTTTTTAAATAATCACAAATAAAACTTGTGTGTGAGATCCTCAGTCCAGTTAGCCCCCTCCTGCTCCACCTGTATTCTGATAATAATAAAGCTGTTGCACATGTTGCAGGTTGATCCCCCCCC
>CAAKHB010002260.1:0-24623 GCA_901007665.1 Aeoliscus strigatus
GACCCAGCCACGTTTCATCTTCAATGCCCTTGCTGATGGAAGAAGGTTTTCATTCAGAATCTCACGATACATGGCCCCATTCATTCTCTCCTTTACACGGATCAGTCGTCCTGGTCCCTTTGCAGAAAAACAGCCCCAGAGCATGATGTTTCCACCCCCATGCTTCACAGTAGGTATGGTGTGTTTGGATGCAACTCAGCATTCTTTCTCCTCCAAACACGACGAGTTGAGTTTATACCAAAAAGTTCTATTTTGATTTCATCTGACCATATTACATTCTCCCAATCCTCTTCTGGATCATCCAAATGCTCTCTAGCAAACTTGAGATGGGCTTGGACATGTACTGGCTTCAGCAGGGGGACACGTCGGGCACTGCAGGATTTGAGTCCCTGGCGGTGTAGTGTGTTACTTATGGTAGCCTTTGTTACTATGGTCCCAGCTCTCTGCAGGTGTTTCACTAGGTCGTGTGGTTCTGGGATTTTTGCTCACCGTTCTTGTTATCATTTTGACCCCACGGGGTGAGATCTTCCGTGGAGCCCCAGATCGAGGGAGATTATCGGTGGTCTTGTTGGTCTTCCATTTTCTTATAATTGCTCCCACAGTTGATTTCTTCACACCAAGCTGCTTACCTATAGCAGATTCAGTCTTCCCAGCCTGGTGCAGGTCTACAATTTTGTTTCTAATGTCCTTTGACAGCTCTTTGGTCTTGGCCATAGTGGTGTTTGGAGTGTGACTGTTTGAGGTTGTGGACAGGTGTCTTTTATACTGATAACGAGTTCAAACAGGTGCCATCAATACAGGTAACGAGTGGAGGACAGAGGAGCTTCT
This sequence comes from Aeoliscus strigatus, assembly GCA_901007665.1. Lineage (NCBI taxonomy): Eukaryota > Metazoa > Chordata > Actinopteri > Syngnathiformes > Centriscidae > Aeoliscus > Aeoliscus strigatus. Next base: position 829 of record CAAKHB010002260.1, read on the forward strand.
TAAAGAAGAAGTTACAGGTCTGTGAGAGCCAGAAATCTTGCTTGTTTGTAGGTGACCAAATACTTATTTTCTCGAGGAATTTACCAATTAATTCATTAAAAATCAAACAATGTGATTCTCTGGATTGTTTTTTTCTCATTTTGTCTCATAGTTGAAGCATACCTATGATGAAAATTACAGGCCTCTCTCATCTTTTTAAGTGAGAGAACTTGCACAATTGGTGGCTGACTAAATACTTTTTTGCCCCAATGTATGTCACTATACTGTATTATGTAGTACGGGTACTTAATGCGTAAAAGTAAAAAAATGCTATCTAATCTAGGGTTTGCGAGTATTCAAATTGTTTTCTGTGAAATCCCAAAACAAAGGAAAGGAAACGTCGTCGGGTGTTTGATGGGTTCCTGATACCTCAGCTCTGAAATGCTGCAGTTACCGTACAATGGCTGATAACATAAGATTGTTATTTAAAACACATTTAACAGTCCAGTCCAGACCAGTCGAGCCAGCGATGTGGCGGAACACGATCTGCCTGTCGTCTGATAAACGTGAGAACGAGATCACCACCAAATAAAGAGTCACATGAGCAATACCTGAGTCTTAAGTGTTCTGTGTTTGCAGAGCAACAACTTTGCATTGTCCTTGTTTCCCTCCACATTATAAATAGCCGTGATAATTGCGATTGTTTCCTTGAATCGCACCTGGAAAATCTATAACGTGGCATCCCTTGTCTGGGCTGGACGTTAGGAAGTCAAACAAAGAACTCCATGATACCGCAGCACATCTAGACCTCAGTCAGTTCATTTTCATTGTTCTCACCACTGGGTCTTTGAGTGGCGCGATGGTCTTCTTAGGTGGAACCACTGAAACACAGTGAAGATAGAGGGTTAGAAATGGTCCGTTTCCATTTCACAACAGCCGTTAAACTGTTCCATCTACAAAGGGGAACTCACAGCAACCGACAGCTATGACGTCATCGTCATCGTCGTCGTCATCGATCTCGATGACTTCGCCCGACAACACCCCTCCACCACCTTCGTCTTCTGAGCTGCTCTCACGGTAGACGAGGCCGTTCTTCTGGTAGGTGGCCTTCACGAGCTTCTCGCACTCCAGTAAGGACCTGAGGGACGTCGGGGAGCAGAGATGTTGAAGTTGAACCTGAGCAGATCAGGACCGGTCATAGTCACTGTTCCATTTGTTTCGCGTTGACTTACTTGTTTGCATCGCTGAGGAGCATCTCCGTCAGTGCCTCCTCCTGCTCTTTCTTTTCCACCCACTGCTTCAGCTCCGTCAGCTGGGTCTTTTTCTTCTGGACGATCTCGCTCTTCTCCACGGCCTCTTCGATCCATTTCTTCAGCTCATCCAGAGAAATTCCCAGCTCCTCCTCCAGGCTGGAGTCCCAGCCCTCCACCTCCATCCTGTGGAGGAAAGCAGACACCACTGAAATACTACCAGAAAATATATAAACGTACATCTACACTTAACAATTAATATTTTACTTATTTGTTTGTTGTTTTTATTTCACATGTGGCAGAAAAACAGACCTAGCATGAGTGAAAGTAGCTCAATCGTATTATGTTTTATCTTATATTTGAATCCTCTCATGATTAATTGTTAATTACTACAAATGGTACTAACAGTCATAAGAAACCGTGAGTGATAAGCCCCAGTGTTGGAAATTATCATGAGTATTGAATAAATGGAAGAGCTGCAGACCTGCTGATCTGACAGTGACTGGCTCTACATGTAGGCAAAACTGATATCTGAAGCTGTTGTTGTCTGCTGGCTCCCTAAACAACAACAGAACAAGAAAGCAGCTCAGAACATTCAGCTCCATGATTAAAACCATGAGATAGATCCTCTCTGTGGTAGCACCAGTCCAACATCTAGGATGAATTCGTGCATAAATGAGATGATGTATCATCACGTATCAGAGCTGGACTCTGAGCCACAGCATCACCAGTTCCAGTCTGGTCACCATTCGCTTAGGTTCGTGTTGTTTACGTCCCAAACCATACACGGACTGGTAATCAGACATCTCCATCCACACTAACGACTGAGAGGAGCCGAGGGCGAACAATGCTGCGAGCAGAATGAAGCGGCCAGTTTGTGATGTTCTACTATTTATTAGCACTTAGATGGGACAGCTGGATACACAACGCTGTGTTAAGTTACCTGGATATCTATGTGCTAACCTGAGTCAAACCACAAGTCCACAACTAATCCAACACATGCTCATCAGAAGCACAAACATCAGAAAAACACTACCAGACAATAATAAAACATACTACAGCAGTGCGCTATCCAGCTAGCATTAGCATTAGCACGGCTAATGTCACATCTGCAGACAGATGCGGGAAGCTGGGAAACAAACGACAGGGCGGGAAAAATAAGCAACGGAGCCGACGAACGGTGCAGCGGGTACTTCGACCAGAGGCAGCGGTGGACGGACTCACCCCTCACTGGTTTCCATCGTGTGCTCGGAAATAAACCCGAAGCTGGCTAACGCTACCTAGCGCTAACAGCGACATTAAGGAACGCATGCTTTGTGTGCCGGGCTGTTCCAATGGGGCGGTGTTTCTTTGGCTGGAGAGGATCATCACCTAAGCGCCGCCCTACCGGACTACGCAGAACATTACAAGCGTCTGCTGTGGTGGAACAGACGCGCATATAGTGACATCACTGTTTTTTTTAGTTAGTTTCTACTTCATATTTAAATTAACCTCCAATTTACCTATAAAAGTTTACATGAATAACACTATTGAAAGAAACAGTATCAAAGTTTAGAACAATTGTAGCATATAAAAAATATGTATATATTTTGATTATCATCATTATTATTGGAAAGTGATTCAGGAAATGACAGTAACAGTTTCATGCCAACAGGAAAAAATGCCTGTTTCATTTCTTAAGCTTTTTTGTAGACTGTGGATGATGATGATTCACCGCTCATAACTCTGACACATGCTGGAGGTTGTTCAGTTTGCTCGACATCCATTGTCCACAGGTTTTGTAACTGCGCCAGAACTTGGTACAACACAATGTGGGGAAAAGAGTAATGTTTTTCATTACATTCACATTACTGGAAAAATATCTAAGGCAGATAGCATTCTACCCATTTGTTCAACATCACCAGGCTTGCAGGTTTTAATTAGCATGTCGACGTGTGATGAGTTCAAAGATGTTTTGTTTGTCACTTTCACCTCCTGCTTCAGTCAGTTCTTCATTTTTCCAGGCGTGAAGATGCTGTCAAAATGCTCATTTGAAATTCAAGGCGAGTACTAATACCATTCCATTTAGTCACTCAAGGCACTTGCTTGTACAACAGTACATTTCAGAGACACATACTTTTACTTTACTTCATCTACAATGTTAGTTTTTCCATCTTTGAAGTACTAATGACACGTTTCATTATAAATTAAACCATTTTGTACATATACAGGAGAAACAGATAAACTATTTAGTGTTGGGATAACAAACATTTTTATAAGCCCAGTAAATTATGATCCAATTGAGAATTAAACTGTAAAAACTCATTTCATCTAGTCGATTCCTCGAGTTCATTCTGGAGGAAGATTTGAATAGTACTTACATCACGTGTGGAAGTTGTAATGTTTAATCTTCTAGAAAAACACATCAACATCCCCTCCCTCAACTCCTCCGACTCCACGTCATCGCTGCTCTTCCAGAGGTTTGAGATGAACGCCATCAGTCCTCGGCGTGCTCCTCCTGGTACGTGCTGACGGACACGGCGCTGTACGGGTCCAGCACCAGCTGAGCACAACGTACTATGGCCACCACCAAGAAGAAGCAGAGGACAAGAACGAAGAAGAGAGCAAAACCAAGATCCATGTCTACATTCAGCCTGCCAACGGGAGGAACCGCAGGGTCCATCTTGACGTCTGCGCTCACAGTTGACCCATCAGAGTTCCTTCCACCCTTTGTCACCATTGACAATGTCCTCCCGAAGAGACCGGTGGACACATGCAGCCACATTCGGCACCTGTGACCTCCATGAATATTTAACGATGGGGGTTTGGTGACGATCAGGTTGTTCCTGAGATTAGAACGCACAGAATTTTTTAGGTTGGAGACAAGATCCTCACAGGTCAGTAGGTTCCTGGTCAGAATGTGTCAACAACGCATGGACGTTCAACTTTGTACGGTGAATGTGTCACAGCAGATTCACAACGAGTCAGTTCCCTCTGTGGTTATCGAGCAGGAACACTACAGAATCATCCAAATGCAGGAAAGAAACAGAAAAGGATGAGAGAGGGAGAAAGAGAATACGATGCCCTTCTGGCAATCCACTTAAGAGGAGCTGGAAACTGATCCTGGCCAAAAAAAAAACAAAACAGTTTGCTTGTATTCTGATGCCACGACGGCCACGCACCATCTGATTAAAAAACAAAAACACAATTACGCCACTGTTCATGTGTAAAAGCTCTGAATACCGATACAATATCAGGCCTATTTAGTTTCACTGTTTGTCCTTTTATCTCTATTTGCAAATGAATTCTGCCAATGTACAACACCAAAAAAAAATCTGAACTGACACCGGACGTAGAGCACAATACGACTCATGTGCCATTTGAACCGATGTCAGACAAGTGCGTCCTCTGTTTTCTCCTCCTGGCTGTGAAAGAGACGCAGATTCCACAGGCTGAGGAGAGAAAACACATGGACAGAAATGAAAACAGGGCGGGAGCGGCGAACTGCAGCAGTCAGATGGACGCATCTTTGACCATGAGACAGGGTGGAGCTACTACAGGCAAATAACAAACGTGGTCCTTCACTTCTGACAATATAACAATTTAATACAAAAAAACCCAACATTTCTTTCTCTCATTCATAAACATTTACAGTATATTTATATATTTGTGTTTCTAAGAGTGAAAAAGGTTCACATCCTTGAAGAAAAAAAAAGAAGAAACAAACAAACAAACCTGGACACCAAGAAGGTTTTTTTTAAAAACACTGAAGACAGCACGGTCACAAAGATACAGTCCTTTCTGAAATTCAAAACTGGGATTACAGAAGTCATAGGTGTCATTAAAGGAAGAACGAATTCAAACGTTAAAAAGGAAAATATAGTCGTCTTTCATCCTGCAGCTAATGATTGTACAACACAGGTCGTTCAAACGTGCTCGTCCATCGTTAGCACTTTACGCATTCCATTTGTGTCCTGAATACCCTGATCAGACCGTTTGATAAAATACCAATAATTAAAAAAATTGGGCGATTGGAAAATACAAACACTTGAACACGATTTCAATCCAATGATGTGTCACTATCATTTTAAAATAACATTAATCAAGAAAAACATGATTACCAACAACATAGAATGGCTTTAAAAGTACACAGTTCCTGCTTGTTAATTATTGCTGTGTGATTCATTTGACATTTTACAAAAAGGAAATGCCAGGGGAGGGGGGGTTCAGATTGATTATCCTACTGCATGTGTCCACGTTGACATACATACACACGTGCACACAGTATTTAGCTCCAATAGACTGAATACATGTTCAAAGGACAAACAGCTGGTAGCCACCGTAACACTGAGTGTTGTTAAAAGTACAAAATAAATGTACATATACACAAAAGGAAAGAAAATAAAGAAAGATTCAATTTATAGGTCAAGCCGCCGAATGTACATCTTTTTTTTTTTTTAAATGCACTCAGTATACGTCCACACCGTGAGAAGTGTGCTGACATGCAGACAAACGGTGAGTGAGGTTAGACAACGGTGACATGTGCACAACAGCCCAAAGTACAAAAATCAACAAAGCTGCACATCCCTGCAATTTCCTGAGCGTTTAAATAAATGATTAGTGGTGGTGGTGGTGGGTGATTAGTCTACGTGCTATGAGGGCATAACAGCTACACATACTCTTCATAAATGCCTGAGAGAGAACAGGAACATACAAGAATAAAAAAAGGCCTTTTGTTTGTGTGCGTGAATGGATCCTGTGCATGTTCAAAAGGACAAACGTGTAAGATTGAATTGTCTTACAATGGCTGGAATATTGTTCAAATACATTTGTCTTCTAGGAAGCACTGGCTCTCCTCTGCAGTCCCAACACCTCCCTCCAACACGACGCCGCCAGCGAAGCCATGCAAAGCAAAGGGAGATGGCTACTCTCAGGAGCGGGAAGAAGAAGGAGCGGAGAGTGAGAGAGAAAAGAGCGAAGCGTCTGGGAAGACGGAGGAGCGAAGATCAGCGGTTACCCGCTGAATGACGGGTAGATCTCAAACTCATCGCTGTTGAAACTGGCGGGTTGGTCCAGCATGGACAAAACGTCCTGAATCAATGAGACACACACACACACACACAGATGGAGATTTAGGCCACGTCCACGATGAGATGCTTTTTTTTGGTGTAAAACGCACATTCTGCATTAGACCGATCGCCCACATGGATCCTGTAAACTCAGGGGCCGCCCTCGCCTTTGAGTCTAGATGGCGAATCCACATACTTTCTGGAATGAGGTGTCATCGCCCGCCCCCCCGACGTCACATAAACACCACCAATGCACATTAGGGGCGCAACTATTATTTTTGTTGTTGGCTGATCTATCGATTGTTTTCCTTTGATTAGTCAATTATTCACGATTATCTTCTTTATTTTGGTCTGAATCAGAATCAAAGCAGGAGGGAGACAAGAAGTGTTGTTGTAGCACTCACAGGAAACAAGTCCTGCTGGTTGCTCTGAGCATGTGGATGCTGCTCGGTGTTGCTCTGGGAGTGCTGCTGGCCCTGCCACTGAGGCCACACCGCCTCCGCCGCTCGAGAGGGGAACTGAGCTCCAGACTGAGACCCGTCTGCGGGATAGAGAGAGAGAAGCCGGTGAGAGGATGCGTTGGGGCAACACGGAATGACGCACATGTATGCAGAGGACGGACCATATCCGTTGGTGTTGAGGCTGGCCCGCGCATTGATGGGGGGGTAGTTTGCGCTGCTGGTCTGAGTGGGAGCGGCACCTGTCGGCATCTGACCGAAAGAGCTGGAGGAGCTTCCTCCGAATCCTCCCATGGAGGCAAATGGTGGAGACATGGTCTTTGCTGCCTGAGGCGCCACCTGCTGGTAGTAGGAGTTATGCCACTTAACCCTTGAACACTGGCGCTACATTTGTGCTCACATTCGGGCTTTGGCGTACCGTAATTATGTGACTATTTGCACGTTCCTGAAAGCTGAGAAGTGTCACTCGGTTCCTTTACCTGGTGTGAAGAAGGAGCAGGACAAAACATCCATCGCTGCCTGAAAGTTGAGAACAGCCATGTTGCTGTCATTACGGTAATCCCATTCGCTCTGTTGCCTGAAGTTGGTGAGTCATTACCGTAATGACAGCAACTTGGCAGAAAAACTTCTGAACTTTCAGGAACCACGTGACGCTTTCTCCTTCTCCGAGCTCCTTCTTCACCAGGTGGGAGAACCAAGTGACACTTCTCAGCTTTCAGGAACCGTCTTGTGATGGCTCAAATAGTTTCGCAATTACGGTACTCCAAAGTATGCTAGCATCAATGGGTCGGCAGAGATACTGTCAGCGTTAAATGATCAACACACACTGAGGGATTATTTTGTTCGTAAATCGTTCCTTCACCTGGTTGTTGAACTGTGGTCGTGCTCCAGCTCCTGGACCGGGGCAGGGCCACGCTCCTGCTGGTCCTCCATGGAGGGGGCTGCCAGTGCTGGTGGGGGCCACCGACGGTTGGGCTCCATTCTGACGGGACATCTGAGCCAGCATCTGCCCCGCTGAGTGCGCTGGTTGGGCCAATTGTGGAGTCAAACCCACGGGTCTGCTGGAGGGGTTCAAAGGAGGAGCAGCGGCGCCAATGATTCAACAATTTGTGAACAAAGAAAATCTGAAATAAAACCCAGCTGAAGTCACCAAATGTTGTTGTAAGTCCGTTGGCTGTTTGAAACATGCAAAAACATTCTGAGGGGAACATAATTACAGTTGGGCAGCATCTGAACCCACTTAAAGGACATGTGGGGAGACACTGACGGACCAATGGGAGAACGTCTCATGGCTTCACCCGTCTTTATAACACGAGAACGAGAAAAATCTGTCTGTTTACAAGCCAGCGGTTATTTTCTATCGTGTTGATAAATGACCTGACAGTTGTGTCTGTGCAAAAATGATGCGACGTCTAGAAGTTTATTTGTCAAACGCAGGGGTCATTTAACCCTTTGACACTCGCTGCTGATACATTCATGCTAGCATACTTTGGAGTAGCATAATTACACAAGTATTTGCACAGAAAACGTCGGTTCCCGAAAGGTGCACTTCACCAAAGTTGCCATCATTACGGTAATGACTTGCCGGCTTCCGGCAACAGAGCGAATGTGATTACCGTAATGACAGTAACATGGCTGTTCTCAGCTTTCTCCTTCTTCACACCAGGTAGAGGAACTGAGGGACACTTCTCGGCTTTCAGGAACTGTTCAACATTTTCTGATAATTACAGTACTCCAAAGTACGCTAGCGTGAAAGCAGCTGGTACAGTCTCCTTCGCTGCGTTTCACCCCAAAAGGTCCACCATTGTTTGTCCTCACTAAAGACCTCCTACCTGTACGAGTCATTGGGGCGGCCGGCAGAGAAGTTGTTTGTTTGAGAGTAGATCTGATTGGAGGGGGTGGAGGTGGAGGGAATGCCCTTTGTCGGATCAGGGCCTTGAAAAAGGGAAGGATAGAGATCTGGCTTGTCCAGGGTCTTGGTGTGGTCCAGCCCGGCTGCTGCCACCGGCTGAACCGGGGGCACCGGCATCTGAGGAGCACGGACAGGACAAAACTGTGAGGTTCTTAAAAATGTGGCTGGAGTGACAGACTGACTCTGGGAGTTCATTACAACAGCTCCAGCCGAGAAAGAGAAGTGAATATGGAGCAGTTACAGAGGCAAATATGACAATGAGCTAAACCAACTAAATAAATGTAAATGAACAGGTAATGTACAAGGTATTAAAGCTATTCAAATGTGTGTACATTCAAAGTATTGAATAAAACACCAACAAAACATACGTGTGCAAATCTAAATAAAATAAATTATATATACACACACACAGTATCATCAAATTTCTAAGCCTGTTCATAAATCAATGAGGCACCCCTTAAGTGTTAAATCATAAGTCAACTTTTAATTCAAAAACTTTAAAACATTAATTTAAAGTCTTTGCAGCTCTACAGATATTTTTATTCAATTAGTGTCCAAGTCCAAGACCTATCTAGCATAAACGTAACTCCGCCTCCAACATATGTCAATCATCGATCCAGCTCATGTCTCGCAGGATTCAAATTTCACTGCCTCCAGTGTCGACAAGATCAACTTAGAGTCAAATACAAAACCATTTAATAGTGTATCAATAGTAGGTACTTGACGTTTTGTCACCAGAAGATTCTTTTCTACTGAAGCAGCAAAGACGATTCTCAACAAACACCCAACAATCCCCCTAAGAATGTTTGTCATATTATTTTCAAGCTGTCAATTTCTTCACATCCAAAAACAAATTTACAAGTCGACAATGCAGATGAGCCAGCTGCTCCAAGGGACACAAATTGGCATGGAGACGTTACATTTAATCATCAGAACACATCCAGGTTTCCAGTTCCCATCCTGCTGCTACCTTTGACACAGTGGAGAAGGAAAACAGGCCTTACCTGTGGGAGGCTGATGGACCCCGCTTCATACAGCCCGTCTCTGGTTCCACCTCCTTCCAGCTCCACCTGCTGCTGCTGCTGTAGTTGTCTGGCAGAGGGAGAACACACAGTCAACATTCATTCATTTCCAATTTCCATGCCGCTGAGTGAAAGAAAACAAACACCTGCTGAAAAAAAGGGAAAAAAAACAGCACTCAACCCACCACCGGTCGCCATGGCAACACAAAGGAGAAACGATGAGAGAAGAGGAAGTGTCACAGTGCAGCCGACACCCATTATACAAATGCACCAGCACCTACATAGTGTGTTCCATCTGCTCTTGACCACTATTGGCACTTGTCCACTACACTGTTCCACCTCGGCTTGACTCGGCTTTATTGCATTTCCACTGGTGACAGAACCTGGTACCTGGTGCTTTTTTTTTTTCAACCACCTCTGTGAGCCGAGGTTACAAGCGTGCTGCGGGTCAAAACCCAAATATAACAAAAGGAGGGTTCTAGGGATCAGCTATTAAGCAAAACGGAAAAAGAAAAAAAAATTCTCACTCATTCTAAAAACCCAAAATCTGAAATCAGCTCCCTGCATCTAGTGAGTCTATACAGCAAAAACACTACATGAAGGAGGAAAGCTGTACAAAAACCCCTAGCCTGGCACCTCTTAAACAGTCCGATTTTTCTGATATTGCAGAGTGTTGGCCTCTGATTGGTCCTGACAGACAGAGGGCCGTCATCGTCATCACCGATAGTGATTCAGCCCTTAAATCCTTGTTGTATACTGATGTAACATGGCTGACGTGTGCATAGACTGCATTTGTGTGTTTTTCGTCTGGTTAGAGCCTTTATTTTAGGACGTGAACGATGCGAACCGCAGCATGTAGCAGAGTTCCATGTCTGCCATCGTCCCTTTTGTCTCGCTCGGTCTGTCAAAAAAATGAAAAAATCCACCAACAGCAGCAACTTCACCATCTCCTCCATGTTCTACATTGTTTATGTGTTTATATTGCGGTTAAAAAAACAACAACAAAAAACAACAAAGTCACAGCAGTTTCGCTCAACCGGTGCTGTGACAGCATCCACATTGAAAAGGAACTCAATTGTAGCAAAAACAGTGCCTGAACGGAGCCAGAGTGAGTAGAGACGAGTCCAAACAGAGTAGTGGAAAAACACCATAAGTAGTGATGAAAGCAGAACACCGACAACCTGGTCCCCTGGAAATTGTGTCACCATGAGTTACAAACTCAGACATCCACTGCAACACTGGAACGCACCAACGACGTGACACCACATGCTGCTATTATTCCAGCACCCCAAGGGACGGCAGGAAGAAGGTACAGGAGTACAGGAGAAGTACAAGTCTCCCACGTAGAAGCAGATCCTGTTTTCCCATGCAGGGGGTGGGGCGGGGGTCAGGTCAGGCCTGGTCTCACCTGGTCGCCACCTGCCCTGGGCTTAGCACCACAGGAGGGCCGCTTGGGCTGCTCTGACCCAGGGAGGGGGGCAGTGAGCCCCTTGGGGAGGAGATGGGACTGAGGGGGTCCTGAGCCAAGTTTCTACTGCCCCAGAATGAGATGGGTTGGAAGGACAATTGTAAGGAGACAGTGATGAGTGTGGGGATTGTTCATTTGGAAGGGTGGGGTGGGGGCTTTCACTACACTCCCATGACATCAGCACTACTGGTGAGAGAACAGAAGACACGCTGCGACTCACTTGACATTGACGTTGGTGCAGATGATATATTCAATCTCCTCAGAAAACGGGTTCTGGAACGTGAAGGAGCTGGTCCTCATCCAAATCCATTCCCTTGACTTGGAGCGGAAGCGGAACATCACAGACAGAACCTGACCCTTCAGCTTCACCACCTGCACACAGCAAGTCCAGGGCACATGACGAACGCTGAACAGCAAGTCAAATTATGGACACGCTTAATCACCCCCACCATCGGTCTGTCTGTCTAAATCAAATGAAATGTTGAGTAAATGATGTTGACGGGACCACGACCAGATGGCTACATGCTGGTGGTGTTCTGGAATCTGTTGGAGGATTCTTCCTCATTTTCAGCATCTGTGTCTAGAACTCCACAGTAGCAGCAGTGTACTGTTTCTGTGGTGCAGTGGTTAGTGGGACTGTCTGTAAACACAAAGGTCAGGGGTTGGAGCCCACCAAGGGACGGAGGGTTGTTTTTTGTTTTACTATTGAAATAAAAAAGGCAATGAAGAAAAGAAAATCAATTGGTCTGAGCTCTACGAATGCTTTTCTAGTTGAATTTATTTCATCATTACAGTGTCAACCTGATGAATGTAATAATGCACCCTGTCTGTCCTCAACTATTGGCTATCCTATACGACTTCACTAGACATTTCCAGCCCAGAAACATGTTCTGTCAGGCACATTGAGACTTTTTTCTGTCCTTTGTTTGTGTGCCTGGCTTTCCTCAGATCATATAAAATGACATACAAAGGAGCTTTGCAATCTTATTAAAGCAATTTTAGTGAAATCAAAAGGCAACGCTTGTTTAATGGATCAATAAAGCCTCATTTACAAAGGGCTGCTTTCACTGAACCAACATCACTGAGAAAGAAGCAAAATGCAACTTAACACTGTGTTTCATTTTTTCAAAGGGGGAGATTGTTAACACCAGCCAGACGTTACGTCCAATTCCTCCTGCAGACAGACTGTGAGGGCCAAGTGAATATAAATACACAGCACCTGCCTCAATGTGGCCTCACTGGCATTTGCTAATAAACTGTAGCGCATGAAAACGCTCTGGACTCTGGATAAACTGCTGTCATTTGTCACTGAATATAGAACAATAGGAATGAGGAATAAGGATGAATAAGGATCAACAATGTCCCAAGGTGTGTGTGTGTGTGTGTGCGTGCGTGTCACATTTCCAAAACAAATGAAACAGCACGCAGTCACTTGAGTGTGTTTAACCCTTTAACACCGACGGTATCGCTGCCAATACATTCACGCTAGCAGACTTTGGAGAACCATAATTACACGACTATACGCGCTACACGAAAATGTTCAACACTTCCTGAAAGTTGCTGTCATTATGGTAATCCCATTCTCCATCATACCAAGAAGACAGACAGAATTGCTGCCGATACATTGATGCTAGCATGCATTGGAGTACCGTAATCACGCAACTTTTTGAGCCATCAAAAAAAACGTCAAACAGTTCCTGAAAGCGGAGACGTGTCACTTGGTTCCTCTACCTAGTGAAGAAGGAGCTGGGAGAAGGAGAGAGCGTGAAAATTGCTGTCATTACGGTAATCCTATTCCCTCTTTTGCCGGAAGCTGGAGGAGCATTACCGTAATGACAGAAACTTCGATGTCAACCGTGACATTTTCCAATAGCACAAATAATCGTGTAATGAATGAAAAGTGAATTTCTCTCAGAAATAAAGTATCTATCTAGTAATTACGGTACTTAAAAATATGCTCGCGCTGGGGATAAAGGGTTAAATGAAGTAGAAGGCCTCACCTGCTGGAAGCTGTCTCTCAGTAAGCCTTGGTCTTCTGGGTGGGCCAGCTCCAGAATGTTCTTCCCCAGTAGCTCCTGCCACACACAATGGAAAACGGCACCGTCGTTACCCCGCAATGACATCCCGCTTGTCGCGTTTCACCCCGTCGACTCACCTGCGGCTGGTAGCCAATGGCAGCCATGCAGCGGTGGTCTACGAAGGTGAATATGCCCTGGCAGTTATGGCGTGAGATGAACTCCACAGGAACGCTGAGACTGTTGGTGTCTGTGTCGCCCGGGCAGCAAGTCACCTGATGTAAATCACACACTTAAGCACAAATCTAACACCCTGAAAATATATTAGGTAGAATTTATTTATTTGCCTGTGAAAATTTAAATGTACAGTGCATCTTAAAAAGAAAAAAAAAAAAAAAAAAAAACATGGAAAATGTCAGTTTTTGTTAAGAATGTTTTTTGTTTTCGATAATTGAAGCCTGCAGCTCTGTATCTAATTTTGTGTCAAGTTTGAGAACACCGCCTATTATGTCGGCTAAACACAATACATTTCAAATGTGATGGGCTGTATTTTATATTTTCGCCATATTTATCCAAATTTGAACAAAAACGCTTGAAAGTTCCAGTTTATATATATACAAATATATAAAAGTTTCACTGGAACTAGAACTTTCCATCACACTCTAATTTTCTGAGACGGATTCATACATTTTATTTTATTTACCTTATTTAGAAGCACACACACTATATTTTATTCATACTTATATACTTATTTTTATACACTGAACATATTTACAAATGTTCTTTTTTATTCCGTCTTAACCAGAGCTGCCGGAACATTCCCTACTTTATAAACAAAGTAGTTCTGATTTTGAATTTCACATTTTATTTAATGTTGCTGAGGCAACATCTGCACTAAAGCTTTTAAGTGCACTCATAAAGGGCCTGAATCCTATCAGTGTTTCAGCGCTGACGGCTTAGAAATGATTTCAAAACAACAATGTCACTGTGCAAACATCAGACATAATCCACTTCTGATAAGACGGAGGAGTGGGCCGATAAAATGCTACCATGCTGCAGATATGCACTTTCAACAGGATGCATGCATGTTTCTGCCATTCGTGGTCCAGGATAGTTTATACAGGAATCAAACACTGCAGATCCTGTCACCTCACAGCAGTGAAAGTAAATAGACTTCCTCCTTTCAATACCGTCATTGATGTTTTCACACTTCTGTCCGCTTTTCTGGTGCTTATTTAGGTTGATAACTTGTCAATAATGGGTCCTTTTCTCAGAGAGCATGTGTCCATACCACGTCATACCTGTAATCTCCCGATGGCAACTAGACAGTAGCGACTCCCCTGGGAGTTGTCGGCTTCGTTATCCGATAACGACACTCCTACGACACACACACACACGTGAAAACTCTTAGCAACAGGCAGCTAGTACAGCAATGTACACACAATCAACTGTAAAATACATTTGTATAAAAATGCATTACCTGCGGGGGGCCAGGACTTAATGTATCCTGTGCAGTGGACCACAACATACTGGGGCTCTCCTTCCTTTGCTGCACCCAAACCATTCCTACGCAAGAGAAAAAAATAGCATCATCTAATCCGTCAGCGACACACAGAGGGGAAATTTGCATTGACACAACAGGAATGATGTACAAGAAGAAAAAACGCTAAAGTGTCATCAAACTAAGTCGCAGTGTTGATCCGTTCGCGAATGAGTCTTTCAAAAGAATGAATCCATTGGGGTGATGGAGCTGTAATTGAATCACTGACTGAAAAGATTCATTCATTCATTTCACAGTTCGGCTGAGTGCTGCAGTGTTACAAACCACTCACTGAAAACAAACCTTACACTGAAGTCAGAGTCTGACCGGGGGGCGGCCCTGACTGGGTCGGTGAACAAATCTTTTTATTCACATATTATATGATAATCAACCAACCTTGACTCATTTACCTGTTTCTGTTCCGCAGGAAGTTCAGTCTGTTCATCGACAGCGGCTCCACTGGACACGTACCGCATCTGCAAACAACCACCGCGTCACCGCATGAGCGTCCACGTGTAGAAATACCTGTAAATAATGGGGTGGAGACACGACGCACCTCATTCTGCAGATGAAGGATCGACGGGCTCCCATCGTCATCCTGGCTGACGACTGCTGGCCCTCCTTCTTCACCGTTCCCGTCTTCAAGTCCAACATCCTTCCTGTGTCAGATAGACATGGATCCATTAGAGTATATTCAGGGCCACAAACCTCCTCATATTTACAAATGAGACATCCAACAATGTGTGTGTGTGTGTGTATGTGTGCACTTTCTTACCTGTGTTGTTGTTCTCTGCCGTCGACAGCTGCTCCCTCAGCTTTTCGGTGTCGTCCGGGTGGAGCTGATCGTAGAGAGAGGAGCCGAGCCATTCCGACTGCGACTGGTTCAGGACGGGCGTCAGCGAGTCTGACACATAAACGATGCGGCCCGTCTCGCACGACACCACAAACAGGAAGCCGTCGGCCGCTTCCAGGATGAGATGCTTCAGCTCCTGCGGGGACAGCGGAAATGTCAGCCTTTTTATTCTGCCCACCTTTTCGTTGAGGCTGTACACATGAGTATTTAATGACAATTTTTTAAGAGTTTGTGTATAAATTTGAGTGCAAAATAAAGCTTCACTTCCTCTGATTTAAACACTCGTACTTTGCTCGTACCTGGTCGGTAAGAAAGGACGGTTTGTACGACCCATCGGCGTTGGTGTTGCCACTCCCCCTCAGAGACTTCATGTGGGACACGGCCATGCGTAGGATGGTGAGTTTGTCCGGTTTACGTGCGAGCGCGCTGCAGGTGGGCACCATATCTGACAATTCTGTGATATAAGCAGTCATCTTGTTTCGCCGCCGCCGCTCAATCTCACTGTGGTTCTCCCTGGAGCGAGAACACGAGGGAGGAAGGCAGAGGTGGAGAGGATCGGAGGGATCGAGATGGGGGAAACAGACGGACAGGTGGAAAACGTGGAGTCGAGTTTAGAGTTAATGCTGCAATGTAAGCATGTCATCGGGGACAAAGTGGTTGAAATGAGATAAGGTGAGAGAAACGATAGACGCACAAACAATAAGGTGTCGTCAACAGTCATGAAAAAGCAAGAGACTCTGGTCCGTCGAGGCCAGCTGACGTGAAAAAAAAAAAGAGAGCAAGTGCAGACAGAGAAAGATCTTTCAGACAACCTGCGGTGGAGGGGAGAGAAAAGAGAGAGAGAGAGAGGAGGAAAGTTGCTCAGGAGGAAGGGATCACCAACGTGAACAACGTCCTTTGACTCACACACAGCGGAGCAGTTAGTGACACAACCAGCTGCTTGATGTAAAGAAGCAAAACATTCTAAGAGAAACAAGCATTGCGCGTCAAAATGGTGCTTCTTTTGTGTCTCTGTAGCTAACATACGCCGGGTCGTCAGCAAGACAGGATAGTGTTTGATCAGTGCATTCGATATAAGCAGGGGTGGGAGCCTTCCACAGTGGTACAGGCCATACCTGGCTAGTTTTTCCTTATCTGCAAAACTCTGATCTTCCTCCAAAAACCTGGAAATAAAATCAACCCACTAAAACACAGACTGGGGGGAAAGAAAGTCACCAAAGTAAAAGGGAGAGTCAAAGTCAAGAAGAAACTTTGAGAGGAGAGACACAACAGCATTGGCTGCCTCCATACACACACACACAGACACTTCCAGTCGCAATCCTCATCAATGTACCTGGCAAAGCGCTCTTTGTCATTGTTGGAGCCGCCTGTGTCATCATCACACCTGAGGAACACATAGAACACACACAAGTGGATATTATAGCTGATCATTCAAATGACTGATATTTACTTGCGCACAATATTGACAAAAGTACCTGAACAACTTGTTTCCTTCATCATCGTCGAAGTCTGGGCTAAAATATGGAGAAAACAGGCACATGTGAACAGAGGGTTCTAGAAATATTTGGTTGGAACTGGAGTCAACATCATCCAGCAGACACACAAACAAGGAACACAAACACACACATACGCAGCTCGTCTTTTGTTGGTCCCTTTTGGTGCACCTGCTCCTCCACTTGCCTGGGTCCCACTGGCCCCCAAACCCAGATTAGGGTCTGGTAAGTCTATTAATAACACACACACAGAGACAGAGACAGAGAGAGAGAGAGAGAGAGAGAGAGAGAGAGAGAGAGAGAGAGAGAGAGAGAGAGAGAGAGAGAGAGAGAGAGAGAGAGAGAGAGACAGAGAGAGAGAGAGAGAGAGAGAGAGAGAGAGAGAGAGAGAGAGAGAGAGAGAGACTCAGTTTAACGTTGCATAAATGACAGGTGCTTTCCTATTGTTCCCAACTTGAGACGTTCATCTTAAGAGCCAACAGAGGATTTTATTTACCGTCACATTTACACTCTATGACAAGTTAAATTAGTTTGCACGCTGCAGGAAGCTTGAACAAACACAAAGTCAAAGTCCGGTTGTTCAGAGAAACCAGAGCTAGCAAATGGTAACTTCGTAGTAATAAGCTAATACATATGTACATGTTCACTTTGTCTAATTTGTAGGCTTAACGCGTGTATTTTAGGCTCCCGTCGCTTGTGAGAGCCGGCTAGCATGTTAGCAGGCTATCGCTTATGCAATTCGTACTGTGGCATTAGCTTGGCTAACTTAGCCGCTTCTGTCACGCTATCTGCAGAAAAGTGTCCGCTTTGGCTGCTCATATGGAAAAACCCGCTCAGAAAACAACGGACAGCTACATCGAGCAAAGCGGACATATCGCTGTCACTTTTGAGGCACTTTACCTTGGTTTGAAGATGACATGTCCGTGTGGAATAACATAAACAAACTACTTAGGCTGCGGGGAAAAAAAGCTCAAACCCCACCGCTCCTCCCCCAGCTAGCTGGCTGGCTAGCTAGCTAGCAGCTAACCAGTTCGCTGCCGATGTCTTTACGTATGCGCCGTTACTCCGTGACAGGAACACCCAAGGCCATGGTCAGAGATATCCCACAGCACCCCCGAGGTTCGTAAAGAAAGACTTAAGTATCTCCTTATCTCCTTCCGAGGCCCTTTCCTGTTTCTCTCGAGTTAAACCCCCCTCTCTCCGTTCAAGATGGCGTTTGTAGCTAGCACAGCGGTTTGTTTTCTGCTCTTTCTATTGGAGCTCACACAAGCCAGAGACAAATGACGTGAAATGTTGGGAAATCCACGGTTTGCTCCGCCTTGACGGCTGGAGATAGAGATAGAGATGGAGATGGAGATGTGGGTTCGTTCAAATGAAACACGGAAAGTTACTGCATTAAACTTCATAATTCTACAAAGAATGCATTCGAAATATGTTTTTAATAACGAGTCACTTGTAATAATGCCCAATAATGATACAGAACGAAGTAATATTGTATATTTCTTCACTCAATATTTTGGAGCAATTAAAACATGGTAATTATGACATAAGACCGTACGCTAATACTATGATCAAAGCCACATTTTTCTATATTTTCCATAATGTTTTTTAACTTTGTGTTTTAACTTTTGTGTTCCCCTTTCTTTTCTTTCACAGGCCACACATGACTCAAGGAAACTGGAAGATACCCGTAAATTTATGCTTTTACATTAGTCTCTGTGTGACTAGGAAACTACCTCAGGTTGTCCCAGGACTGTCAATGCAACAACACTGACCAGGTAAGTACACAGATTTAACATAAAATAGTAAATATTTCAGCTCTTTTCCACATATTTATGGAGGGATTTACTTTGTGTGCTTACATATAAACACCATTTTAACATAAAAGGTGAGCTGGATTTAAACTGTCAAATGTACGGCAAGTGTCTATTGGCCAGTCTGATTCCACTGAAGATGGACTAGACCGTGAGTACGATGCTTAAATGGTAATTTTTGCTCAGATAATTTCTTATGCCAGATCCTCAGACTGAACACATGTAGCTCATCTTTAATTTGCTTGTGATGGCGTTTCATCGTACATGATGCTCAAACCCCGTGACCATTGTGAGTCATGAGCTTTGCTTTTATTATCAATAACAATACTGAGGCATCATTTAACAAAACAAGTAATAACACTGTATTTAGGACAAGGCTTATTCTTCTGTATCACTGGGGACGAGAGGTTGCTGGTTGGTCTGTGTTAGAACAAAAGAACGTGGTAGTGGAATGAGACATTTGGAAGGAAGGTGATTTCTACGGACAGGTAGAAGAGAGTGAGTGATGAGGGAGGACGTGTTCGGCCTGGGGGGGTTGGGTTGGTTTGATTGTGTGATGTGAGGCAGCGACAGAGAAGAACCGCAGAGGACACAAAGAGAGGAGCGAGAGCATCCCACACGTTACAGATAAGGCACTTGACATACAAAAAAAAAAAAAAA
This sequence comes from Aeoliscus strigatus, assembly GCA_901007665.1. Taxonomy (NCBI): domain Eukaryota; kingdom Metazoa; phylum Chordata; class Actinopteri; order Syngnathiformes; family Centriscidae; genus Aeoliscus; species Aeoliscus strigatus. Next base: position 20,341 of record CAAKHB010002260.1, read on the forward strand.
AACGAAGCTGAGAGCATAACAACAAAACTGCAACACGTCATATCACAAATCCCCAAAGCTGAAACACTAAAAAGTGAGAAACATCATTTAGTGTATCATTTTTTATCTCATTGGAGCATCAAGTAACACATTGATAAACCGATTTCATTTATAAAAAAAAACATTTGTGAATTCATTCATGATCAACAGTTGAACTCTTTATAACTCTGCTTCATGGTTACTAACATCTACAAATGGATCATCTGTTCTGTTGCTTCTGTTGTAAAACAGAAATTTTGCAGTGGCGTGATTGAACTGGACGATAAGCCGCCTCAGCCAAGCGAGCAGGAAGCGGTTGTTCTATTGCAACTGTCTGTCATTTCTTGACATTTCAGATCAAGCCGCCCAGATTGTGCGACTACGTAAAGCAGCTCAGGCATTTCTAGTGGAAGCTGGGATTGTACGTATGCTGTGTGAAAACAAAGTGGAACCGGATTTGGTATCAAATTCACTTGGCAGTCTGCACGATCAATGGCGGAAAAAAGCAAAGCGGTGGCACGCCGTCCCTCTCCACGTCAGAGCCACTGCAGCTTTGTGCAAAGGCATCGCAACAACTCAAACTTATTGCATAGACAGAAAATTCGGGAGGTGCACGCCCTATTTTCTTACTTTCATAAAGCTCGTCTTTTTTCTGTAGTTTGCTCTTTTTAGAGGGACAACTGCACGAAGCGACATTAAAGCAGAACGTCTTAAGACAGCGTTTTTAACAGCCGTCGGCTGGTTCTAAGGCACCAAGTTAGAAGAGGGAAAGTTATGGCAGAAGAAGCGTCACTCCTCTCGCCCGTCCTCCGGTTTTCTTCGCTGTCTCTCTGACGTGTGGGGACTGACGTCACACGCAGTCGATGGAGCGTTTCTCTGATGACAAAGCAGAAATGTAGTGTGTGTCATCTGCTGCCCCCCGCCCCCACATCAGTACTAATGGGTGTGTATGAGTGTTTGTGCGCAAAAGTAAGTGTCAGATTTCCTTGTTCTTATATTTAAGGGCGACCTGCTCCCTCCCTTTTCCACACGCCCTTCTCTGTCGCTCTCTTTGTTGCTCCCTCACTGAGGGAGATGAGTCCTTCTCGTATTCGTTTACCCAGACACGTGTTTTTCTTTACTCTGTCTTGCTGTGGTTGTTGTTGTGGACCGTGTGACCGTTCTGCACCGGCCCATTTTTCGTCAAGTCCTTTTTAATGTCCTCCTCTTCTCCCTCCTCGTCAGATTCGTCTGTCTCGTCTTTGTCGCTCCGTTCATCGTCCACTTTTTCCTGTAAAAAGCACATGTAAAAAAATAAAAAAACAACAAACAAAAAAAACCCCAGAAGAAATGGCAGTTTAGAAGGGCATGAATATGTGTGGATTTCCAGTCCTGTGGTCCTCTAGATACTTAATTAATCTCCAAGAGAAATTCACAATAACTTTATAAATATTGTAAAATATATTGTAATAATATATTATATTTTATACTCTATATTACAATATATATTATAATAATATATATTATATAAATATACTATTATCTAATGTGATGCAACATATGCTGCATAAAGATCTGCTGCTCTCAACTTTTAATGGTAGTGATGGGATGTTGCCTGTCAACATAACCGTGGCTTTCTATTCCTTGTGTGTATATATATATAAATAAAAGTGAATTTTGTTTTTGTTCGTGTGTGCTTACATTGTTGGTGAGGAAGCGGACCGCTATGCGTATGATGAGCACAGCCCAGAAGACGTGTAGACACTGCAGCACCATCAGAAGTCCGTTAAAAAAGTAGTAGCCGAAGAAAGGCTCGTAGATGGTGACAGGATAAACCCACGTACAGTAAATGATCCTGTGAGGAGGCAGGAGAATGAACGACACGGTAATGACGATAAAAACTCCAAAATCTCTGGGTGTGTCTGTACCGGAAAGGGAAGATGAGGAGGCGGGTGACGATGAAGACGGCAGCGAATACTATAAAGATGTAGTTACAGGCGTTTCGCCACCCAGCATAGTTGAACATCTTTGCAGACTGAAACAGAGAGAAGTTATTATTTCCCCCTGCAGGGGGCAGCGTATCACTGCTGTCACAGGAAAGTTGTTGCGCACAAACACATGGGATGTGCATGAAAACAGCTGTATATTTACTTCGAGGAGGTAATCGGAGGCGTCGTGGACCAGCATGATGAGTGTTCCAGCACGGATGTAGTTAACACACCAGGAGAAGCTGATGAGCAGGATGGTCGCTACGTGGTGGACGATTTGCTCCTTGAAGTCCTGAACAGGGAGCAGAAGGACACACGTGTGTGTGTGTGTCTGTGTTTAGTCGGAGTGACTGAGCGTGTTGGGAGTGAACGTGTGTGCGTTGTGAATGTGAGGTGGTAAATCCTGCTTAACAGGCCATTTGAGGCTGGAATACTGTTTTGGAGGAACAAACTGTACCTGCTCAGACGACGCAGGTTGACCAAAGTCCACACACACGTGCGCACACACAAAGTCCACACACACACACACAGTTTACTAGCTATCTAAGTGAGGACATTCATTGACAATGACTCCCCTAAAAAGCATTTTTTATCCCTTCAAAAGGTTGCAGAAGTGTACACACACACACACACACACACGTGTAACAACAGTCTAACGTCCACCCACAGTCCGCGCCAGATGTCCAACTGATCAGATAGTGAAAACAGACGACACAGTCTTCCTCCTGATCTAATAACCGTAGAGGAAGAACTACGTCTGTCTGACAAATATGCCCCCCCCCCATTTTCAAGAAACAGTTGTGTACAGATTTCTACATGGAAGTATGAGAAAACAAAACAAAACATACTTTGCGTTTGACGTCAGAAGCCACGCTGAAGAGCAGGGAGCTGTAGAAGCCCAGTTCGATCATGTAGTACCAGTACTGAGACGACAGGAGTGTCTGCAGGGGGGAGAACACACTTCAGTTGTATCTTCAGATTCTTAGATCGATTCAACACAATGTTCCATGACGGTCACAAACGTCCTTCGCTGGTGCTTGTATTTATTTTGAATGTAATCATGAGATGATGAAGCAGCTATCTAGAGATAGAGATGGAACCGATATCAGCAGTAATAAAATAATTACTTCCGTTCTCGGCTCCCAGATTTTCATGTTTATACATTCAGATGGCTGGAGAAGAGTCCCAGTGCGGAACGAACAGTAAATATTGATGTTTAGCACAAAGCGCATAAATACGTCCTGTACCAATTAGCTGACTGATAATTATTGCGGTTAACGACTGATCAATAAACTGCTCGGATGTGTTCAGTCGATTGACTCCTGATCTATGCTCCTTCACCGCAGTGTGGAGGAGGCTCTGCACTGTTCTGAGCAGTTAAACTGGATTCATGCTTCAACACGGAACTAATTCAAACCCTACGCCGTACCCTACGTCCTACCCTACATCGTACCCTATGTCCTACTCTACATCATACCCTACACTGTACCCTATGTCCTACTCTACGTTGTACCCTACACTGTACCCTACGTCCTACTCTACATCGTACCCTACACTGTACCCTATGTCCTACTCTACACTGTACCCTACGTCCTACTCTACATTGTACCCTACACTGTACCCTAAGTCCTACTCTACGTCATACCCTATGTCCTACTCTACATTGTACCCTACGTCCTACTCTACATTGTACCCTACACTGTACCCTACGCCCTACTCTACATCATACCCTACACTGTACCCTATGTCCTACTCTACATTGTACCCTACGCCCTACTCTACATTGTACCCTACACTGTACCCTACGCCCTACTCTACATCATACCCTACACTGAACCCTACGTCCTACCCTACATTGTGCCCAAAGTCCTACCCTACGTCCTACCCCACATCGTACCCTACACTGTACCCTACATCCTACCCTACATCGTAACCTACGTCCTACCCCACATCGTACCTTACGCCATAACCTACCTCGTACCCTACAATTTCTGTGCCAATTGAAAGCTGTGAAGGTCACGTGGTGCCCAGCTACATTTCTTCAGAGGTGGTTCTGCCGCAGTATAACAAGTATAAATCAGGTTGAGGTATCATCCCGCAGACGTACCAGCACAGGAAATCCTTGCCACATCTCCTTCAGGTCGTACAGCCAAGGTTTCTGCAAGGAGAGACGGGCGTGAGTGCGACAGCAGAGCTCTGGCTTTGTATTAGAGGACGGCGATGACAGCGCGAGACGTGATGTCAAAAAAGACCAACTACCACGTCCGGTTACGATGGTGTGGCGGGTGACCAATGAGG
>CAAKHB010002260.1:28073-56882 GCA_901007665.1 Aeoliscus strigatus
TGGGGTTTTTGGTTGTGTTACAGTAGTAGGACTCCAGTGTGGGGTTGTGTGGCGCTTTGAGCCGTACGGTTTCTTTCACCCCTAAGAGAGACGCCAGCGGCGTCGCCACCGTCCTGCGATCACACAAACCGATAAGATGTCCAACCATCAGTAGAAGGAAGAGGAGGAAATCATAAGGGGGTAGGGGGTGCTGGTGGTGGTGGCGGGGGGCAGAACATTGGCAGCAACCAAACAGTCTGAACTCATTTAAAGGCTCATGTGACACATTGCCACACAGTGATTCCTGTGAAAGCAGAAGCCGTCCTGGACAAAGTGGAAGAAGCAGATTTTACTGCTGAAACGACACAATGAAGAGGAAGGTCTGCAGATCATCGTGTGTTGTTCCTCTGCAGCATGAATTTCAAACAGTTCTTTGACACACATTGGGCAGTCGCAGTTAAATTGTTGTTACAGTACTGAAAGAGGTTTTATGGAATGTTACAATGAGCTGACCTTTGACCTTTTTGGATACAAAATGTCAACGTTCCATCCTATCAGACAGTAATTGGTCATCAGCAGGTGAATTCTTGTTGCTGTAACATTTGACGGCAAAGCAACAATGCTCCAGATGAGAAGAAAAAGGGCACTGACCTTTCAAAGATCTGACGGACAATGAGGAATAAGACGGCGATGGGCAGCGCCACCCACAGGTCCCGAGCTTTGGCGTACACTCGTCCTTCCCGATCCTCCAGGTCGGCCCAGCCCAGCCCCTCTGGGAACCAGAGCCGCTCCTGCCAGAACCACTCACTCAGTCCCGACAGCATCCTGAAACACACAGGACAGTTTCCTGGGTTAAGAACTGACGTCGCGTGAGCTGCAGAGATCTAAACGACCGATCCGGTTGAAACAACTCCACTTATTGTTGAATATTGTTGAATGACAGCAAGTCATACAAAGGACTTTTTAAAAAACTGATTTATTTATATTTAAATATATACTTCCTTTTGTGTTTTATGTATGTATTTTTTATGTATTCAGTTTATTTTTTCGTTATTTGTTTGATTTTTTTTTTTTGTTTGTATCTACACTATATACTGTATATATATATCTGCCAGTGCTCTTGTTTATATATTTCACTAAATAACGTATCAGTGCAATCATGTTACTTGAAAACCCAAATAAACATCTTGTTGTTTTTTTTAATGTCATACAACTGCTGCACACACTTGCAAAAAAAAAAAAAAAAAAACGTTTACTCTGCCCAAAACCCCCCAAATGCACACAGCGTTCATGGTTTACAGCACTGAGCTGTTAGACATCTGTGACCATGTAATTGGGTGAATAAGATCGGGGTTTCTGAAGTCCCCTCCCCTACCCCCCACCATGGAGATTTTCCCTGATCTGGAACCCGGAGAACACGCGTCTCTCTCTGGTGGGGGCCTGAGAGAGGGAGCGTGAATCAGACACCAGTTTCCACGGAGGGATGAATGTTTCTGCTGCTCCGTTCAGGGAGTGGCAGTGTGAAGGAGGAACGAGCATCTGAGGGATATGAGTCATTGGACGTCCACGTGTTCAACTCCGTCTCTGGAGTCCCCACACATTTCTGGCACCCCCACGCTCCCCCTCCCTCCCCCTCCTCTGCTGCAGCTGTAACATGGCAAAGCTCTTCAACCGCTTCACTTCCACTCCCATTCCCACCCGCTGGGCTCCCTCGTTGGGCCAGCGCGCCAGAGGCACGTGGAGCGGTTCCTTGACGACCGCGGAGCGCGTTTGAGGTTCAGTGTGTGGAGTGAACAAACATCTGGGCCCCACTGGAAGTCCAGTTTGAAGTATCTAAACACAACACTGGGTCCAATACACATGCAGCCGGTTTTAAAAAAAGTTTTACAGACACACGTGGTCCACACTAAATGAGTACGCTGTAGTACATACGCCAGGTCTGTGGGTGGCGCTGTAACGCTGCAACAGAAATACACCATCAGAGAGAAGAAGACGTGGTGGCAATAAACATATCTTACAAAGTGTCTATATAGTAATTTCCAACACGTAACCAATTAAACATTGTTCTTTCGTTCATGCTTTTTCCCGTTAGGAAACATGGTTCATGCTGTACCCACGGTACGGCCGAGACGAGTGGCCCTCAGAGGGCCATGTACATGTAAAGACTGACAACCATTCACACCCACGGGTCGACTTTGGAGGTGGGAGAAAGCACGTGGACAGCACCCACACAGAGAGCGTGCAAACTCCACACAGAAACGCGCTCACCGCTGCACCACCGTGCCACCCCAATCAACCTTCAAACAAAATTGTCAAAATAAGAAATAACGTTCTTATCACGTGTGTTTCAACACACACACACACACACACACACACACACACACACACACACACTCTCTCTGCCGTCCCCCCGTGGATGGGTGACATCATTTCCCCAGTTATTTCGTCAACACTTCCACTTCGGCAGCACAAAGTCCTTGCGGGGTGATGCTGATGCCGGATGTGTGTCGCCCTGCTCGGTGCCACGTGTAATCTAACTAACACACGGGTAACTAGATTAGCCTGTGAGAACAAATAGGCTCTGGTTCAAAGGTCAGATGAGCTGAAGACGGCCGTTTTAACCTGCCGTGTTCAGTAAATCCGAACCTTTATTGACAAAACGTGACATTAACGTATCTGTAACTGGGCTCAACGCGTTCATCAAATCTACAAATTTGGCAGTTTTGCTGTGGTGGATGCCATTTTGGATCCAAGAGGGTGTTTTTTATTTTTTGTGATCATGCAGTGAACCCGGCATGTTAAGCACTTTTAATGCACGGCGTTTCCTAACACCACATTCCATTGGCCCACGCTGTCATATGACCGGACTCTTACCATTTCACCGGTCCAATAGAAACACGCGCTGGCCCCATGGCAGAGGAGGGAGAAACAAAGTTGTCTCTTTCTTTCCTCTCCGTAAACATACGTTAACAAGGAGATGGTGATTGTGTACAGCACTCCAGTGTGTTGCTGCTCCTCCTTCAAAATAAAAGCCTCTCAGTTTTGGTGTAACTGGAAAAAAAAGCCTAAACAAGAGCGAGCAGGAGCCTGGTACGGAATCCAGGGCGATGTGGAGAATGTAAACACGCTGGGATTTCCTTGTCCTCCACGAATAACACATTCTACACGTAGAAATGACCAACGAGGAGCAGAAGTCGTGAGGTGGGAGCAGCACATTCTGACTCGGTCTGAAAACATGCCGGCACATTCGTTCGCACTTCACGGTGCAACTGAGTCATTCAAAGCACCGTGACACCGCTAAGACGACGAGTTATCGATGGGAGAGTTCAGAGCTGAGTAAATTACATCATCAGTTTGTCTTAAGTAGGTCTGCCGTCACACCAGCCAGTGAAATATGTAAGTAAAGACGTATCCCTAGATACTTCCTGCACTTAAAGTTAAGACTAAATTCAGCAGTGCTGCAAATCACTCAAGGCTTTACATACATAAATAGGAACTTTACTGACCTGTCCAGATGGTTCCATCAGGAAGTTCGCATATTATGGTCCATTACGGTGTTGAATTACTAGAACCTAAATAATTTACACGCTCGGAAGCTGTCAATCACCTGGCTGTGATTATCGCTGATTGCTCGTTCATACGTTGAGTTTACGATGATGAATCTGTTTGCTAATGGTTTCGCAAGTAGTGTGTGGTTGGTTGCTTGTTGTATTATTGTGAGAATGTCTGAATACTTGCAGAGAGGTAATAATAATAAACATCATTCTGTAAGTAACACTCACACAACAGCTCCTCTCTCTGACTATCTTCTGATGTTTCATCAGTCAAAGTGATTATATAATATAACTGTTAGTTACAGTTGCAGGTGAACACCACAAACCTGAATCTTAGCCTTTAAAAATGGATATTAACCGAACCGGCAGAAGTTGAGGTTCATAAAGTCACCTTTAGCCAACATGCAGCCACCGTGGTCGTCAACGTATGACACCCTGAATGGACGTATTGTGGGGAGCTGGGATGATTCATTAGCGTTAACTCAGGTCATGCTCTGGACATTTTGAGCCAGGGAGCTGTCATCTTTCACATTTTTAGACATCCGACCATTTTGTTGGATAGAGAATAATGTCATGATGTTATAGCGAACGATCCGCTGTAAGAGGGCTGCCCAGACAGCCCGTCTGATTCCTCGGTGTCGGCCAATCTCCTGCTTTAGAAAGCATCACAAGAACATCAGCTTCAGTGCCTTTGACATGGATTTGTGACCCTGATGAATAATTGATGAGGAGATTAAATCAGGCAGCAGAGAGGTGAAAAGGCCGGTTCAGGAGGTGCGAGGGTCATATTGTCCTGCTGATTGTCTTTTCTCAGTTGGATGCAGGACAGCACTGCATTTTGAGTAAGTACATCACCTGACTCAGGTAAATCAAACGGGCTCCTGATCATCTGTGGTGCTTTTATCTATGTTAATGTCTGAGTCCGGATCCCAGTCACTGTCAGAGCTCTGGACAGGAAGTTGCCAAATGGAACGCTCTCTCCTAATCAAGGATATGGCAGGTCGCAGTGTGTTGTTACAAATTAGCACAAAGTTGCTCTTAGAAGTTGAGGTATAAACTTTGTTTGAACTGCTACTGGATCAATTGCGCCTTTTTTGTCCATTTCAGTGGACACACACACACACACACACACACACACACACACACACACACACACAAACACAACTAATTCACTTATTGTTTATGGGAATACTGATGCGTAGCAATAAGGACTAGAGCAAGAATGTTTTTTTCTGATCTACTATGTTCTGATGGAACTAAAAATGAAAACAACCAGAAAATGATGTCAACTTATGAAGTCCAATGTCCATAACAAGTGGAACACACTATAGTCTCCGAGAGATATAGCACTGGTTACAGTAAGGTGGCCTGAATTTGTTATTCAATAATTACTTTTGCCTTGAAATACTCAGTTCGCAAGCTTTTGTGTAACAACATATTTAACCTGGATGCGAAACCTTTTCTCAATATGACACTACACCAAGTGAACAATGGCGTTCACACATCTCAAAAACAAATTCACTGTATGATGGCACTGTTTTACTTCCATAAAGTTATCCTCAACATGTGACTTATCACGAGTTGGTTGATAAGTCATCAACTTTCTACTATATCTCACAGAGCGGGTGTATTCACTTGGTCCAAGTATAATATTTTAAGAAAACTTGTCATAAGACAACTAGTTTGTGCAGCTACAGCAATTGTGGTATTTGTACTGTCCAGCTAACTGGGTGGTTCATTTGTTACCAGCTGTAACGTGATTCCAAAGGGAACAACACTCGTTTCATCTTAAACAGATATCACAGGTGAACATTTCATTCTGTGGTGTTCTCTACTGTAAGTACACCAGCCGTGTGTGTGTGTGTGAGGCCTGTGACTAGTCACTGATAACGTCGCTAGTTAGCCAACTTTACACACACAGCCCGGCGGACTGCGGTTCTTCTTATCACCCGACAGAGGAAATAATGGATTTCAGACAACCCCAAGACTCAGGTGTCTCAGGACGAAACAACTCTACGCCGCCATTTTTCCGCTTTCGCGTCAAAAAAAATAAAAAAAAAAATACTACGATGGCCTGTTATTTTTAGCTAATTCACGAACGCCTGCGTACGTACGTGATGACGTCTGCGCGAATGCGGCGCGCCGCAAAGGCACACGCGCACACTAAACGCTTCCCGAGCGATAAGAAAGTGAAACAGTACTTACATCGATTTTTCTCTCTCCCCCCCCCGAAGTGTGAGATGTGCCGAACAACACGGTTCAAAAAAACTGTTCGTAGTCTTATCTCCGTTGGTCGCAAATAACGGGCCCGTTGAACGAATGCGCCAAACTCGCTGGTTCCGCTTTAAAAAAAACAGGCGCAGTTTGGGTCCAAGTTGAGTCTGCGGAACGTTATCACATCTTTCCGTGGAGTTTTACGTTGTTGTGAGAAAAAAAATGGTTGCTGGGAGGAGGACGGGAGGGGGAGGCAGTGAGATGCTGCTGCAATGCGACCGGCCGTTTCCCTCCAAAGAATCTGTCCCAAAAAACTAGCTGCGTTTTTTCTCTCTCTCTCTCTCCCGTCGTGTCCCCGGGCTGCTACGTCGCCCCCCTCCCGGTGTATCCTGGGAGTCGGCGGGGGTCTGTGTGGACGTGAGGCCGGCCGGGCAGAGGCGGAGGTCGGGCCGACAGGAGAGCGGAGTGAGAGCGGGCAGAGTGGAGGAGGAGTGAGGGGGATAACGGAGAGGGAGGGACGCAGATGACGTTCAGGCACATGAGAGAACGTTTGCGGCTGACACACACACACACACACATACACACACACACATACATATCCGCGTTTGGTTTCCGCTCGGAGGAAACCCCCCCACCCCCGGCTCAGTGCAGATGTGAGCAGGGTTAATGGGTCACCGAGGTCCGTGAAACAGTCCAACTTGTGCTGCAGTCACATGCTAATGCTAAAGTGATGTTTTATGACGCGATCCTGATCCTAAAACGTCATCGATCGCACGTATTATTCTTGAAAACCATCAAGGACCTCCACAGTCAGACGAGTCATTACTCAAGTATAAAAGTACTTCAAACATCTTAAAACTAATCATTTAGGACTTCACTGGTTCGAGTCTCACCTTTAAAACCGACGGTATCGCCGGTGATACGTTCGCGCCAGCACCGTAATTACGCGACTGTCAGAAAACATTGAACAGTTATTGAACTCTGCTCTCTGTTCCGCTACCTGGTGTGAAGAAGGACCGAGGAGGAGGAGAAAACGTCGACCACTTCCTCAAAGTTTAGAAGTTGCACGTCACAGCCGAGTTGCTGTCAATACGGTAATGATCTGCCGGCGTCAACTTTCAGGGACCGATGGACGTTTTCTCCTTTCTAGCACCAGAGATAAGGTCTGTGTTAAAGGGTTGACTAATGATGTGTTCCAGTTTCTTATCATTTACAGTTGAAAACCCAGCTCTCCAACATCGTAGGTCGGGGAAAAAATTCTTGCTTTAGTTCTTTGTCAATAGACAACATATTACATGGTATCCCACGTACAACTACACCATAACAACATTCACATTGACAACAAACAATAGTTTATAGCTCATCAGCTATTAGCCGCCATCTTGGATTCTGAACTCTGGGTTTTCTGGAATGGACCGAGACGTATGTTGGTTCCACTAAAAAAAACGGTCGGACAATCGGGAAAACAAATTGAATTCCAACTCGGACTGTAAGTGGAATACACTACGACAGGCAGGCGCATTTCACTGACCTGTACTGGCCACTGGGGGCGATCACATTCCTCTGGCTTAACTTTGAGTTGCCTGTTGGTGTGTCTCAAGCTCTGTTGGTGGGTGCGTTATTGCGTTTGACAGCAGTTTTCCTTTCCTCTTCCTCTTCACATCATGGTTCGACTCTTTGCAGCCATCTTTGTTTTTGTTGTCACGGGACGGTGACCTTTGAACCCTATTACAAGCATGTGCGGCGTTACAGGCAGTGACACATTGGGTCCGTGTGACCTGAAGCTGGTGATAAAGACTTTGCCCCCGTTCATGTAATTCCACCTGCTGACCTACATGTCATGACACTAACTATTGGCACTGATAGTACGTTTCATGCAAAAGGTAAAGATGGGCTGATAAAGGTCAAAGGTCGCAATGCAGCGACTGTCTTGTGAAACAGTTGTCCACTCATGAACCATGATCTGGTCGCACTGGACAGGCGGCGTGTTATTTTTAAAATCCTCGCGTGTGTGCGTGTGTGTGTGTGTGTGCTGAGGAAACACTGTACGAGTCTGAAAGTTCCCATCTTAAAAAACAAAATATACCATTTATTTCCAGTGGAGTGTGACTGCACAGAGATAAAACAAATCCAAGTAATACTCCTGATAAACAAGTAGCCTCCTCCCTTAAACAAATGAGGGTGATGGGCATGTGCATGGAGATAAACTCAGCATTTCATCTTGAAGTTCCTGTTCTCCCCGTGCTCTGTCCATGTCCAGTCGTTGTGAATTTATGTGACAGTTTTGTCCAGTTATTTCTTCCAAACTAAAGAGTTAAGTCATTTCAGTTAGTTAAACAAAGTTGAGAAGCTGGGACCATGCTAATATCATCAAACCTGCTAATCAAACTTCAACAACTTACCGGTGCAAGTAAAGTAACATCCCAAAGGGAATGTAAACCCTTGCAAAATTGGCGTCACCTGTCTGCTCAACACTGTTCTCTCACAAAATGAAAACATGGACAATGTGAAATAAATAAATGCAGCTGCTGCAGACTTCCCTGAGGGAGGGGCGATGTACTGTATCGCTAACGTAAGCTAGATCTCTCTCACTGGACATGGAAGTAGTTGTAATGTCCTTTTACTGTTGGACTTTACCGCCAGCTACTGGAGTGGAATGTGTAGGACGCATCATCCACCAAAGCCAAACACACTCGAACTGTTGACAAAAAGCCCTGTAATGAAGACCGACTCAAAACTAAAAGGAGATGTTACATCAGAGCAGTCATTTCCTTGTAAGCCTGCAGACGAACAACGGAACAAACTCTCATGTGATGAAATAAAAATCAGACAATTGAGATCAAATTTAGAACGTGAATCACCCAATTTTTCCAGATTCATTTGTATGAAAAAAACAAAAAACAAAATATTGATTGCAGTTTATAGTGACTAACGCTGTCAAACAATGGTGCAAACTACTACATTCATAGACACACACACACATAGAAAATCACAGCGGACCATTTAGTATGATACTTTTTATTTTAACTTAAAAAGAGTGGATCAAAAACAGGGTTCAATAAATTAGAAATAAATATAATCGCTGTCATAATTAATACATACATTATAATCACTCGATTGTAAGAGTCTGACAGAAACAGGCCCTCAAACTTTTTTTTTCTAGAAAATTCTAAAATCAAAATATTGCAACCCAGTTAAACCCCTTCCCCCAATAAACAAAATAATTGATAAATTAGTAAATAAATAAAAAATAGCTCAAATATTAAAACCTCCCGAATAAAAGTGCAATCCCCCCGCCCTCCCCCTGTGTTTCACCTAAAATCTAAGTAGAAATTTAAAATAGGTTAGTGATTTCCCATTTTACAATTTGGAATGTAATATCCCTTTATGAAGATGATGATGTTCCTAGTGGTAATAATAATAATAACAATAATAATAATAATAATAATCATGTCGCTGTGTCTTGTTCAGTGTTTATCTAAAGTAGTATTCTTTTTGTTTTCTTTTTCTTGTTTTTTTTAAATGCTTTGTAAACTAAATTATTTACATTGGGATCTTCTCCAAAGTCTCTCTAACCTACTTTACTCATCATCTTTTTTTATTTTCTCTTTTTTTTTATTATGAAACATGGGTCCCTCTATATGGCAGGTAATAGACATGGATAGACATGTTAACGTCTATTGAAGTGATATATCAGCTTTTTTTCTTTTTTCTTCTTCTTTTTTTTTTAAATCAGTACCTTTCGCAAAAAAAAAGCTTAACCAAACTGAAGTGAACACCTTGTTGGCGAATGTCACACGGACGGCGCTGCTGCGTGTTCGCATGAGTGTCAGCGTGTGTGTGTTCTTGCACTTTATGTACATTTTGTGTATCAGCCTCGTACCATCTGAGATTCAGTGTGGAGAGTGTCTGTGTGTGTGTGTGTGTGTGTGTGTGTGTGTGTGAGAGAGAGAGAGACTGCTCTCCCCGAACGCTCAAAGGTAGCAGACAGTCTGAAAGCACAACGCACCCTGGGATTTTTTTTTTCCTCGACCGGACTGTGAAAGGTCACCTGTGAACAGAGGAGAGGTGGAGGAGGAGGGAGGGGTGGAGACGGAGAAACAGGGGACAGAGTTACGTTAACGTCAGAGATACGTGCTTTAGATCCACTCCCCCCTGTCCCTGTCTGAAACACATGCTCCTCCCATCAAACAACTCTTCCCTGGACCTGCTCTTGCAACAAACTGCCCCTCAGGACGCTACGAGCACCTTTCTTTCTTTCTTTCTTTTTTGTCCTCTTTCATTGAGTCATCTCATCATTCTCAGTCGAAGAGCGCCGTCAGCCACGGTGCGTTCACACGCACAGACACGCACACACACACACACAGTGTCTGGCTCATGCAGCTGCGTTCAGTGAAACAACTCGGTAACTGACATTCTCATGTGAGTCCTGAAGGTCTGTGTGTCCGGTATTTCGTGGCCTGATGGCGGCAAGCAGACACCACCGACATGCATCGCTCCACCATTGGCGTTATAGAAATTCTGGGTGACAGTTGGAGTGGGACGTGTCAGATACCGCTCAGGTACTAGGCACGAAGAGAAACTGGTTCTCCATGAGGATTGGTTATGTAAAAGTCTGTCTTGAAATAGAAGCACAATCCTTTATTTATAATTTGCTGCCATGTGCCAGTGCCGCCTCACATTGACCTGACAGCTGCAGGCTCCTCTCTCTTCAGATTGAAGGGGTTTGTACAGGATTCTCCCAGAATTCCTACAAAGGCTTTTTCTCCAGCAAGAGGCACTTGTTGTTTTTTTTTTTTTCACCATCACAACCACATACCCGTTTTGCTCTTCTACCTCGATCGAGGTGGATTAAAAAAACAAACAAACAAACAAAACACTGAGGTGAAGAAAAGAGGAGGAAAAGATGAGAGGACTGGAGCAGTGGGAGGGATGGATAGAGATAAAAGATCAACACTGAAAAAAGAAAATGAAATCTGACTCAGAATGGCTGAATCAAAATGTCTATTCTCTAGTAAAGCCAGGTCTTTACACTTCAAATAAGACACATCCCCTGAGCAGATAACTTGTTTTTAGTAGAAAAGTCTGCCAGTGGAGCAAGTACTTTTTCTTTCTTCTTGCTTATTTCAAGTGAAAATGTGCTCAAACAAGTTACTTTTTTTTAGGTGATGTGTCTGATTTGAAGGGTAGAGAGATTATTATCAAGAAATGAGACAAATATTATTGGTAAGATTTTGAGTTTTTACAGACCAATAAACCAAGGACCCAGAAATAATGACACAAACAAATTAACCAATCCAGGGTTCCAGCGTCAGCCAATCACGTCGACCCACAGCAGTGTGGGTTTGCGTTGTCTCTCCTAACGTGTTTCAGTTGCTGCTTCGCTCATCTACAGAACAACAGCGTGAAAAGTTCTGACGTTCGGTGCGACTCTGCGTTTCTCTGCTATGCAAACCGTTTGGAAATCACACACACACACATACACACACACACACACCAGATCAAAAGTTATTCCCCGCTAGCAGCGTAACACAGACACGGACGCACACGCTCACTACTGAACCCAAATGAGAACGACACCAAACAGCTCCACAGAAACTGATCAAAAACACACGGCGACCAATCACAACGTTGGAATTGATCAAATGAACTCATATCGGATATCCAATCAGGTTGATTCTGAGTGCGGTCCTGGCTATTGATAGTTATTGATCAGTATGTGCACAGGCCCATCGAAAAAGAAAGTCACAATGCACCAAACACAGTCTGTGGTCACTATAGCAACAGGACATGCAGGTCAACGCATGACTGGTTGCTCGAGGTGACACAACAAAACATTGCCAGGGCAACCAACACAGGCAATCAATCGCCACGGCAACCCAAACACAAGCCAACCAGTCAACTTACAACAAGGCTTTATCGGTCACTAGGCAACCATTGCCATAGCGATGGGGTCCTCGTGAATTATGATTGGACGGAGGGATCTGATCTGGGGTGAGGTAAGTTGGCATTTCAGGAAAGAAAATTAAAAAAAAACACACAGTAAAAGAAAATAAAAAGGAAAACAATATTATTTTCACTGTCCTCGTTTATACTGTATCAACTTTGAACGTTGCATCAGCAGTCAGTGGTTTAGAAGCTTAATCTAGTTAATCCAGTTCCATTAGCCAACGTGCTCCCTGGGCCTTTCACCACAGCCTCACCTCTCTTCATCTCTTCTTCCCTCTGCCTCTCTCAGTACGGGCGGTTGGCGTCCTTGGGCCTTTTCAGCTGCACTTTCAGTCTTTTCATGCCGATTTGAAAGCCGTTCATCGCCTGGATGGCAGCCTGAGCGCTGGCTGGGTTGTCAAAACTCACAAACCCTGAAAAAAAAAACAGAGAAAAACTAAAGCGGTGAGACGGGCACAGACACGTCCTTTTCATTCGCCCCCGCCTCGTCCTCGCCATGTGACGAGTGGTTCGGGATTTGACACAGTGTTTCATCCGGCCCGGTGTTTAAATCACGCGTTCCGTCCTCTGTCTGACACATGCGGGCTCCGTTCCCTCCCTCTGCCCCCCCCACACACCCCACCCCCGCCACCCCAGTGTCTCACCGAAGCATTTGCTCTGGTTTGTGGCGCGGTCAACAAACACTTTAGCCGAGATGACATTGCCGAAGGGCAGGAACATCTGCAGCATCTCCGAGTCACTGAATTCCTGAGGCAGGTGGTAAATGAAGATGTTACAGCCCTCTGGACCTGTGTCACACACACACACACACACACACACACAGAAAACAACTTGAAGCAGATGTTTACAGAGAGGGGTGTGGTCTTCTGGCCAGACAGGAAGTCACTTCACCTTCTCTCTGCTGCTGTTGCTGGGGCTGCTGGTGTTGCTGGGCAACCAGTGTTGGCTGCTGGGGGAATGGCTGCCCGACCAATCCGTATGCAGCAGGGTACGCCGCTATTGGAAGAGGACAGACAGTTGCGTTATGTGATTGGGTGCAACCAACAGGTGGCAACATGGAAACGTCCAATCGAATCCGTTGGTTTGAACGTCTCCTGGTGAAGGTGAAAGTTATTAACTGAGTGGAGTCTAGTAAACAACGACATTCTTAGACGGAGACGGATGTTCAGTTGTCTGAGGGTGTGAATCCTGAAGTTTGAAGGTTGATCAGTGCTGGAATGTGTGACAGAGAAACCCGACTGTTGATTTTTAACAGTATCCAGCAGTTGGCCGTGGGGATTTTTTGTTTTCAAACTCTTCTACCAATACAAGTTGCTCCATCTGTCCGTCCACAGACCTGTGTAGTGCTGCATGCCGGCATAGGCCTGTTGTAGAGGGTCCAAGGCTGCTGCTGGAGTCTGAGCTGGGGCGTCACAAAGAAAACAAGATATGTGAGATGAAACAGGAGTGAAACAAGATGTCGACCACAGGGCAGAGAGTTATTCATTGTTACAAGACTGTTTTACTCTGACTCTTTTTGTTCCAAATCATGGTTCCTTGCCAGTGTAGGCTGAAATATTTTCCAGTAAAATCAAATCATATTAGTACAGTAACATAATAATAATAATAATAATAAGATAAAAGTTCATTTTCTCATTGGGACGTCCTGGTTAAATAAATACAAATAAAAAATAGTATTAATAATAATAATAATAACAACAACAACAATAATATTTTTAATAATAAAAAAACATGAAGTAAAGTTCTGAGAGCTCTCGCTGTCTGTCCTTCTAATCAGATACCTTGATATGGGTGAACGCCGTTGGTGTATAGTGCTTCTGTTGCTTGCTGTCCATTGGTCGGGGCTGGAACGCCGCTGTACCCGTTGACTCCCAGTGGGGGTGGGAGCGCCGTCACAGGCGTCGCAGCAATAGTTGGCGGAGTGTTTGTCCCTAAAGAGACCATCACACAGTTCTACCTGAGCTTGAACCCTTGAACACCGACGCCAGCGATACGTTCACGCTAGCATGCTTTGGACTACCGTAATTACACAACTATTTGAGAAAATGTTGAACAGTTACTGAAAGTGTCCCTCGGTTCCTCCACCTGGTCTGAAGAAGGCGCTAGAAGAGGGAGAAACATCGATCTTTTCCTTCACATCCAAGGCGTCGTCATTACGGTAATGACTCGCCAGCTTCCGATAAAAGAGGGAATGGGATTACCGTAATGACAGCAACATGGTTGTTCGCATCTTTCAGGAACTGATGGACATTTTCTCCTTCTCCTAGCTCCTAGTCCTGGGATGTGTGAGCACGTGAGTGTGTGTGTGTGAGCTTGTATGTCTGTGAGTGTGTGTGCGTGTGAGCCTACCCGAGGACGGTGTGATGGGTGTAATGGGTGTGGCAATGATTCCGTTGGCGTTGAGCGCTGCCATCTGCTGCATCTGTACGGCGGCAACTGTTGCCACGGGAGACAAGTACGCTGACTGGGCAACCAGGGCCTGCTGTTGGACAAGCTGTAGGCCGGGACGGGAACATAGAGAGTTGGGGGGAGGGGTGTGGGGGCAAAGAGACAGTTAAATGGTTACAGGGAAATGCAAGCGAAGGAGAGGAAAAGGAGAAGAAACAGAGGAACGGGGCAGGCAGAGGGAGTGATGGAGGAACAGATGAATAGAGATCTAATTACAAGGCCATTACGCCCAGAGTCAGTGGGTTAATGGTCGTGTGTTGCAGGAAAGTTAATGCCAGATGACGTATGTTCTGTTGTCCGGGTAATGACATTAGCTCCAATTAGCCCGCTGATAGCCTCTCCAAACGTCTGACATCCTTTCAGAAGAGAAGCACCCCCCCCACACACACACACACACCCCTCCACCCCGTACATGTGCATGCTGCAAGTGTGTGTCGCCACTTGCCTGTGCGTTGACGGCTTGTGTGTAGGCATTGTAGGCGGGGAAGTTGAGGGTCATGGGGCTGAAGATGCCGAGCTGGGAGGCCACCTGCTGCATCCTCCTGAGCCCCCGCTCCTTCTCCGTGTCGGCGAACTTCACCACCAGACTGGATGACGCTCCCTGTGCAGAGACAGACGTGGGTGGAAATGGCTCGAGGCCGATGTAGGACTGTCGATACAGCATTCACTAGCATTCATTTATTTATATTTGACCTTTATTCAAACAGGTGAGTCAGTGGAGAACCAGTTCTCATGTTCAATGACCTCCTGGGGGCTAGCATACTTTGGAGTACTCTAATGATGCAACCATTTGAAAGAAAACATGGATCGGTTCCTGAAAGAGGCGGATGTTGCTTTTCACAGCCATTGCTGTCATTATGGTAACGACTCGCCGGCAACACAAGGGATTACCGCAATGACAGCAACAGGGCTGGTCTCAACTTCCAGGAAGTATTCTCCTTCTCCTAGCTCCTTCTTCACACCACGTAGAGGAACTGAGTGACACGTATCAGCTTTTAGGAAGCATTCAACGTTTTCTGAAAGCGTCAATAGTCATATAATTATGGTAGTCCAAAGTATGCTAGCGTGAACGGAGCACCAGGGCTGCTACAAAATACCAATCTCTGTAGCATCCAATGTGTCTCCCTTGACTTCTTAAATGCGAAACTGAACAATCTTCATTCCTTATTTCAGACGTAGTCCTAGGATGGGATTACCGTAAGGACAGCAACATGTTCTCTACTTTCAGGACCCTCCAAACTATGCTAGAGGCGCTATAACCTCTCAAGGCGCCATGTTTATTAACTCTTTCATTTTCTCCAGCCAGTTAATCCTTTCATGGAGGTTTTGCGTAACACCGACACAAACACACACTAACAATAACACACACACACACACACACACACTGTGAAGCGTGTCGGAGGCTGGGCTGGACTCACAGGCATTGTGCGGCTCCCGTGCAAGCTGTTGATTGCAGCCTGTGCTTCAGCGTGTCCCTGGAATTTTACAAAGGCGCAACCTGTAGGCAAAGAGTCAGCGGCAGTTAGTCGCAGGGTCACCAACGAAAAGAACAGTTGCCTTTGGGCGCACCGAGCGAGCGTGTGTCACCTTTGCTGGTGCCGTCGGGTCCTCTCAACACGGTGCACTCGTCGATGCTGCCAAAGGGCTCAAAGAGTCGTCGGACGTCCTCGTCGCTCTGTTGCTTTCCCAACATGCCCACAAACAGCTTCCTGTCCTCTGTGAAAACCAGGAAATCAAGATTGTAAATACATAAATCCTACAAATTCAGTCAGTCTGAAGATATTCAGTCCACAGTCAGCCAATGTCAGTGGATGTTTGTGGGGCGGTACCTCTGGTGTCCACCAGGGGGAGGTATTTCTCTACAGTGGGACTGTCAAAGGCCTCTGAAGCAGGAGTCCAGGGACGCTGCCAAGCACCCTGTGGACTACTTTGCATCTCTGTCTGATCCATTTTGACACCTCACCTTCTCTCTGTTGCACTTCTCTCTGTTGTGTGTGTGTGTTTACCAGGTATTCCTCATGTTGTGGGGACATGCATTGTTTACACACGTCACACTCAGGGCACTCGTCTCCTTCACGGAGATGAAAAAAAGTCCCTGTGATGTCAGTGCATATTGTCGGGTGAACACGTGTCGTGAGGTTCTGGGTTGTTGTCATGGTTACAGTTGGAGTCGGTCTCTCATCAGTAATGTCCGTCAGTGTGATCCATGTCCTCTAACGTGTCTGTGTGTGTGTGTGTCTCACCTCCTCTGCCCTCGCTGTCAGCTGGTTTCACCTGAATTGGCCGATTCATCTGAGGAACAAACAAAGACGATGGTTGATATAAACAAGTCTGTCTCACTTCGTCACACTTATCTGGTTTCAAAAGGAAAACAAGGGAAGAAAGACATCAGCTATCAGTTCAGAAAACAGAAAAACTGAACATTGTGATCGAATGAATGCTACAAAAGTAAAAATCTGTCAGTAAAATAAACAGTGTGTGTGAGTGTGTGTACTTGGGCGAGAAGGTGCGTCCCTGTCTTTGTTAATCACTGACAATCACGACGAGCAGGAGCACCTGACTTCTATCTTAGGTTTCTCCCTTTCTATGTCAAACACTCACAACTATCTGTAATTGCTCTCTCACACATGCACACACACACACACACACACACACACACACACACACACACACACACACACACACACACACACACACACTCAGAATGGAGTGCTAACGGGGGATTGAGAAGTGACGAGATTAAGAATGCAGGCCATCTGATCTGGATTACAGAAGAACTAAAGATTAGATGAGGGACAAGAGGAGGTTGAGATGGAGAGAAGACAGAGGGTGAGGGTGTGTGTGTGTGTGTGTCTGTGTGTGTGGGGGGGGTGGGGGGCTAGGAGGAAAGGGATTGTTTGTGGGATGAGATGCCCAGTGTGCGAAGGTAACAGACTCAGTCAGCTAAAAATAAAAGGACGACAAACAAGAGACTGAGAGGGAGGCCTCGGGGACCCCGACCAACTTCGACCGACAGAGGGCAGGTGGAGGGGCTGGGGGGGCGGGCACAGTGAATGGAAACGGTAGACGGGGAAAAAACGAAAAACAAAAAAAACAAAACCAGGCGTTACATGAAGAGCAAGACGAAGAGACAGAGAGTGGGAGGATGAAAGCAGAGCCAGCCCCTGAGAGGATGATTCAAAAAGAATAGAAAGCGAAAGGGGGGGAGGGCGGGATTCAGTCGTGACTTGCTCTGTCGGAAAAGATGTCACGACTACAGAGATTCGTCGTCTGGATTTGTAATGCATGCATGCACACACATGTTCTGGACAGAATACAGGCATGCAGACCCCCCCCCCCAACACACACGGGCAAACACACAGGCACACACAGCAAGAAAAACCAACTATCTACACGCACAGTGCTTAGTCATAGCACTGAGGCAATGAGAGAGTATTAATGCCAGGGGGCCGGTGGGGGGGAGGGGTGGTAGGGCTGCAGAATGATGGTGATGGAAGTGTAGAAGTTTGAGGAAGGAGTAGAAGAAAATGGATGGATCTTGAAAAGGGTAAATGAAAAGAGATGTGGATTGTAAAAAAAAAAGGAGCCGTATTGATTGAGGACGGTTGAAAACAAGGAAACCGTGTTGTCGACACTCCCATTTCTCCAATGTGAGCGATGAGACAACACCCTATGCTCTGATTTTAAATTCCCTCGCTCTGCTGCAAATGCTACAAATGAATTCCTTCTCACACTGCCGGTCGCTGCGAGTTTGTAGCAGGAGTCTGGATGATGGATACGCGCTAAAGCCCGATCTGTGCTTCTGGGTGAAAATCGACGGCGTAGGTTCTGCGTCACGACACTCAGTGTCACATGACTTTCCATGAATTTGCGGCGGGACATCCCTGTTTGCTGAGAGATTAAAAACGACCAAAAGGCGATTTCTGAGCGAGAAAAGTGCAGCGGAAACAAGATTCGCTCACTTTCAGGAAGTAAAAAAAACAACTGAAAAACACTGAAAAACACTGAAAATACGAGAAAATACAACTGTTCAGAATGTGATTTCTCACCAAAATTAAAAAAAAAAAAAAAAAAAAAGATCGGCTCCAGCATAACCGCGACCCGGAACCAAAGCAAGCGGGAGATGACGAACGGACAAAAATGATACCAAGCTTGTTGGAGTGACTGTGATAACAAGAGATGCTCACTTTCAGTCTGTATCTCTGTAAGTAAACAAAGAAAAAAAACCAAACACATGTAGGGTACAACGTAGGGTATCACGTACGGTAGGACATAGGGTGGGACATAGGGTAGGACGTAGGGTAGGACATAGGGTACGACGTAGGGTACGACGTCCACATAAATAGGACTTTCGAACACATGATGAGAGTGAAGGAAATACAGAGGAGGAGGAGCGTTAGTAACAAGGGGGGGGGGCAGAGAAAGGTCCCAGTGGGGTGTTAAGGCAATGTAATGAAGCTGGTAATTGAGGAGAGGGCAGAGCAGAGAGAGACTGATCCATACATTTGATTAATCAGCTCTTAGCTGTCACCACCAAGCTATTGATCTAAGGAAAGGCCGTCTCACACACACACACACACACACACAGGTGCAAACACAGTGTCCACATAAAACACACACACTCTCTCTCTCACTCACTCACACTCACACACACACAGGGATGATGTACATTTTTAACCTCACACCTTTATTGACTGGAGCTGTCAGTTTCAACATAAACATTCAGAAAATACACACATGCTCCGCCCTTGCCGTTTTATGTGACCTTGGATGAATACTTTGTCCATCCATCCATCAGTCATATCCCTCTGGTGTTCTTGCTGTCCGTCCACACTGCCATCCATCTTGTACTATCAACTCATCGATCAGTCCCGTCTTGTTCATTGATTTTTCGGGCTGTGTTGTAGAGCCGGCTGATTGTAGCGAGATTTGTGTCCACTAACCCTCACTCCGTCCTTCGATCTATCCATCACCTCTTTCATTTCTTCCTTCATTAAGCCTGTTCAAGCTCATCCATGTGACTGTAAAACAGATTGAACAGAAGAAGCTAAACCAAAGTTTATCAATCGGGCCCGTGTGTGTTTTCTTGCCCGAATGGTTTTGATGTCTTCATACATTTGAGTGAATTCAATTCTCACAGGAGGATTGGGGGGGGGGGGACAAGAGGAGACAGATGAAAGCAGCAGGTGAGAGGTGTGTGTCGCTGCTGCAAACACTACACAATGGCATCGGAAAATTGGCATGGCAACCGGCTGTTGTCATGGCAATGCTATGACGGCACACTGGGTCGGTAAACAAGGATGCTGGTTGCCATGGGTGACTGCTGTGATCTTCTGGTAAACAAAGAACGTGTGCCGGTGAGTGCTCCTTTTGTAAAACAGCAACAATGACAAACACCGATCGCGATGGAAATCAATTAGAGGTGGGCGCAGACTGTAGAGAAATAAGTGTGAGTTGGCTCAGGGCAGGAGAAAGGGAAGGGAACTGAATCTATATTGTAGTAGATTAATTAAAATTCCCTCGAGCCCGAGAGAAAAATGCAAATAAAGTACAGTCCCTGGTAGTCAGTCACTGTGTGCTCCATTCCGTCTTCCTCCTTTACTCACCAACAGCCACTCTCCTTTCAAGTCAAATTACCCTCTAATTACTCACGTTCCAATTAGGGCTTAATTAACAGTCACCATCTGCAAACACGTACGAGGAGCGTTGTACAGTAGCAGGGTTTGATCCCTCCTGTAGCATAGATGCTAACGGAGTTTCTGTGTCCAGGGGGCGGTGGCATGTAAGGCTGGACGATTCAGACTAAAAATCATATCTCGATGTTTTTTCCCTGCTGGCGATACTAGTTCTATACAGATATTTTGTAGAAATGTTGGCAATGAATGACGGGGATGAACACACACCTGTTCTACATATTTTTAGCTGATCTGCAGTTCACCATTGATCTCTGTCAGTTGAAACTGTTGAAGATCGCTCAGGACTGACGTTCACTAACCACTCGGTGTTTCAGTGTAAGTTTCATTATCAGTGTTAAGTTTCGTTGTCAGTGAGTGATTCGCATCAGTCGACTCCGAGCCAACGAATCAGGTTCACCCGCAGCAGTTCACTGCAACACTGTGCTGAACTGTGAAAAGAACGAATCTTTCCAGTCAGTGACTCAGTACAGTTCGCTCACCGTAAGATTCACCAAACACACACTCGTCTGCTCTTCGCTGGCGGATCACTGATTTTTTTGTGCACATTAGCCATGTTAGCTTAGCATGAGGCACGGAACAAACAATGGTCGCTGTATGTGTGAAATGGCGGTCGATTCTTCTGTTAATGGACATGCTTGTGACTCTTTGACCAATCAGAGGCCGACGGTTTGTAGACGTCACATTTCAGTGTCCACTCGGCTCGCTCGGAACCTCGTCAGAGCAGCAGGCACCATGTTCCAGGTCCCTGTTCGTGAGCAGCACACTTCTGACATCAATACCAGCGATACGGCCCCACGTTCTATCTTGTTCATAAATATTTGGATCTACTGTATATATATTCAAA
Organism: Aeoliscus strigatus; assembly: GCA_901007665.1. Taxonomy (NCBI): domain Eukaryota; kingdom Metazoa; phylum Chordata; class Actinopteri; order Syngnathiformes; family Centriscidae; genus Aeoliscus; species Aeoliscus strigatus. The sequence goes on from CAAKHB010002260.1 coordinate 48,758, forward strand.
TATGGAGATATGGCCCAGCCCTCGTGGATCATGGCGATGCAGCGGGGCGATGGCGTGTGAGGCAGCACGGCCACTCCGACACGCATGACCAAAGCCTGCATGCAAACACTGCTCCATCTGCATGCTGAGGTGCCGATGCAGAGTACATGTCAGTCACATATGTGCAGACGCACACACACACGCACGCTTTCCCTCCTTCCGCACACAGGAACAAACATACTCCACACATACAGTTAATCTTACTCCCTGCAGTAATGCAGAGAGGATTGTGCCAGGATTAGGGGATATTAAATCCTTGGATTATCCAATCAAATCGTATTCTCCCCCCTCCCCCACCTACACAAAATCACTGGAACAAACCATTGCCCCACATCATGAGGGCACGGGTAGTCTTTGAAAGGCATTAAGCAGTGTTCTCACTCTGGATTCATCCCTCTGGCGCTGGAGGGAAACGTTCCAAACCGAGAGAGACAAATAGAAAACGGCACAGCATGACGGAAATTGTATTTTTTTATTTTTTTTTTGTACCACACATGTGCTGTGACACACACACACACACACACACACACACACACACACACACACTTCCCCTTTCAATCTCCCCCTGGAACACTCCATCCACACAGTTTAAGATGTCCATTTCCCAGAGTGCACAAGAAAGGAAAACTATTTTTATCTTTGTCTATCTCGTCTATACGATCAAGCTATTCTTTCCCCTCCCTCTTCTGCCCACTCCCCCCTCCTCCTTCCCATCCTCGATTCCCTGTTTGTACTCTAATAATCCCTGCACACCGATATTTTTTTTTTTTTAACACTCTTGATTTCCACTTCTCTCTGTGTCACTTTCACTTCCTGTTCTCTCTCTCTCATTTAAATCTCCATCACTGCTGTGGCGTGTCTCGCAGGCCTGCAAATCCATTATCATAAGTGGAGGAAACCTTATCTCCGTGTGACAAAAACCACAATGGAGCTGAAGCAAAGGGGCCATTTTGTTTTTGTATGTCACCATAGCAGGTAGAACACATGCTGGTTCTCCCTATGTCATGACGGCGCCTACGTTAGCACCCTTTAACAGTGACAGTATCGCAGTCAAAACATTCATGCTAGCATACTTTGGATTTACTACCGTCATGATGCGACAATTTGCGCTATAAGAAAACGCCATGAACCCTGAGAAGTTGCCCTCGGTTCCTCAGCCTGTTGTGAGGAAGGAGCTAGGAGAAGGAGAAAACGTCCATCGGTTCCTTAAAGCTGAGAAGCTGCACTTCATAGCTGAGTTTCTGTCATTACGGTAATCCTCTGCTGGGTCATCGGGAGCTTTTCTTCATTTAATAGAATATTTAACTGAATGCACGTCCGTCTGTGGATGTAATCACGCGCCTCTTCCAACCATTTTCCGACGCCACAAATAATTGATGACCTGAGAGAACAATTTGCAGCCTTTAGAATGAATGATGAACGCCTTTAAAACGGGTAAATATTTAACCAATCTGGAATGGAGATGTGAAAGGGTTACGCTGTCATGTCGCCACACGGGCTGCATGATGAAACGCTCCGTGTGCCAGGTGATGCCTCTCACTCACAGCTGGATGAGAGAGGGAGTGCGAGTGTGTGTGTGAGTGAAGGTGGAGCTCCACCCCCTCCTCTCTCCCGTCATCCTATTCCATCACGTTGGGCTTTGCATCCTCCAGGTTACCAAGCAACCTGGCATCTCGCTCAGCTCCGTTGCCAGGCAACCGGGGCCTGCAACCATAATACAAGCTCCTGAGCTGCCCATCCCCCCCCCACTCCCACCCTCTACCCGCTCTCATCCGTCCTTTCACTGTTTTTCTCATTCCATTCTTCACACATGAGAAGTGAGCATCTTCTCCTCCACTTTCTTCTTTATCTCTCCATTAACCCTTCATCAGCCTCTCTACTGGAGCGTACCAGCTCACCCCCCCCCACCTCTATGTGTATCAGCCTCCACAGGAGCGCGGTCAAACCGAGCGTAAAGCAGAACTAACTACCTTGTTGATTTGTGTGATATTGTGCTGTTTTACGTCAAAGCCCTCTGAGAGCATTCTGGATGCAGCAGTGGAGCACTCAGTGAAATTTGATCCTTTGGGTTTAGTCCCACATAATCCAACAGGACTATAGCGGATAAGTGTTAGACCTATGCACTTGGACCTTCTTTCTATTTTGGGGACTGTAAGCCCTTTGGGAAATGAGATGGTGAATTAAAAAGGCTGCGCAGAGCCACAAATTCATGACAGCAAAAATGTGCTACTCACTGGGATGATATTGTGCCTGTGACACATTTGGACAGCCACATAGTTACAGTACAGGAAAAATGGGTGACGGAGCCATTTGAAGAGACACGCGCCATTGAAAAGATCAGTATTTGTTTTTGTTGATTTCATCTTCATTCACATACATTCATGTTGGTGTGTGTATTTAATTTGATCTCTGGCGTGACAAACCTAAAATGTACTGAACTCCTTTCACTAATCTACTTGATGATTTTATACCTTGGATATCATACATACTGTATACTCAAACCCAGAGAGTAATGGTGAATGGTTTTGTTTTTTGAATTTCTCTTGGGGATTAATAAACTAACTATCCAACAGTCTGGAGATTGTGTTTTCAGCTCTTCAAACTTCTGGAAATTGATTGAGGATTAAAACTGATTATAATCAAGGTAACAATATATAGGTAATAATATAGGTAATAGGTAATAAAAGGTAACAATATATAACAACGATATACAACTATATATATTCTTGCTAACATCTCAGCTATTCACATGCTGTTTATCTTCATTATTCTCTCAAATATCTTCATGATAAATCACAATTAATATTTTGTGTAGTCAAGTACTTAATTTCCTCCTTTTTATTTGCCACGAATGACATCATCTTTTAAGTTTTAAGTTGTTTTTTCGTTCTGATACTTCTTAGGAATATCCACAAATTGAATTATCTGCCAATCAAATGATTGAATCATTTCAGCAGCTGGAATCAATAAATGTCAATTTTTTTTTTTAAATTGTCGCTTAGGCGTCTCCGGTCACACAAAGGCAAACCAAAGAGCCCAGAACTCTTAACGCTCGTTCTCCTGCTTGATCCCAGGGCATTGTGAAGTGTGTGCAGCTTTACACAAGTGTACACGGCAGGAAGAAGCTGCAGCTTCAGTCCGTGGTCAGTGTGAAAGGGCTTTTATCCAGACAGCATGTGAAGTGTGGATAGAGAGCAGACCTTAGTGCGCTGGCCGCACCCCAGGTGCAACTAAAGTCCTGTCATCCCCTACTAATCACACGCACACACACATATGCCGACACACACTCGTGGCCCCCTCTGACAGATGTCTCTGTTTAAACTGACAGAAGTGCGCCCTGACTCCCTCCCAATCCTCCACCACCCAGGAACCCCTTTCTTACGAGCACCACCCGCCTGCCCCTTCCTCCATGCTCATTATGGCAAACTTTTGTCTAGTTTCCTCCTTCTCTCGAACCCGACCTCCTCTACTCCTCCCCTGTCTCACCCTGCCCCCACCCCGTCTACGCTCCCCTATTCATGCCAAACCTCTCCACCACCACCCCCCTCCCATTCAGATAAATTCACACACTCATTCAGCCCTCCTCATATGGTCCTGCTCTTAACAAATGTCCACGGCGACATAAATATTACATTTCCTGACATAAGGTCCTTTGATTGGAACGGAATGTTCTAGTACAACAGACAGTGTTTTATAAATGCTAATTCACTAAACAAAAAAATGAAAGGGAAAGAAGAAGAAAATATTCCCTTCAGTGTTTACAAATAGTCAGTGAGTCTCTTTTTTAATCTTTCATAGGGCACTTACTGAAATATTTGGAAATTCAAAATTTCACCCCCACTTTTTCACATGTGGTATTTATAGAGCAAGAGAGAGAGATGAACGTGATCAAATATGGTTTAATTTGGCCTATAACCAGTTAATACTTCATACTAATCAACGTGAAGCCTTAGTCAGTCGTGTTTTGAAACATTCCACCTTAAATATGTATCACGCAGTAACTCCCAGATCCCAGTAATCGATGCCAAAGTCACACAGGCCGGCTCCTAGTCAGAGTCTGAGGTGAGTGTTCGCCACGAAATGTAATACTGATGACATATCATGACATATTTCTTTCCTTTTGATGCTATGAATGAGGAGCGGCAGTTTTTGTCGCTGGCTGGGTTTGTCAGACAGATGGTGTGTGATACGGCCGCCGCGTTAGGCTACTTTAGAGCTCAGCATCTGAGAGACACAGATTTGGCAGTGAACAATCACATACTCTGGTAATCAGAGGCCGACGTCCACACATACTTAATTTTCAAAGTGGCCAGTGTGTGTGTGTGTGTGTGGGGGGTCTGCCTTAAAGAGGCAGGTGCTCTCTAGGGTCAGGCTTTTATGAGGCTATGATTAGATTCTGCCTCAATTTTGTGGTGAAATATGAGGCAGCCTTGTTCTCTCTCCATGTTGCATGCACAAATGCACTCACACACGCTCTCGCACGCACACACACGCACTCACAGGCACGTCAAAGACTTTTGTTTAAAACAAACAGGCTAAATCCCCCTTGGTCTTAGCTGTACACAAATCCACACAAACCGCAAACACCCCTCTGCATACCCCTCCTTCGTCGCTGTCCCTGGCTCCACCCCTTTCTACTTATTGCACTAAACACACACACACACACACACACACACACGTTTGATTGTACACTTGTCCCCCTACTCCCTTTTCATCCCACACACAGTGAGGATAAAAATAGAGGCAGCGACCAGGGGAGGGGGTGGGGGGAGAGGGGGGAGGGTGATACACATCACAAACCCCATCAGGCGGGGAGAGATTGAGGCAGAGCGATGGCAAAGAAGGAAGATAGAGAGAGAAAGAAGGAGAGAGTGAGAGAGGAAGCTGAGGTCTGTTCTAAATTGAAAGTGCAGCGGTAAGCAGTGAAGGGGAATAGTAAACAGTGCTGCTGACCACATAAATATGCTAAATTAGCCCACAAAGTCGCCCTAGTGGATAATTGCTCATCATAGCTGTGCCCCAATGGGAGGCTGCCTGCCAGGCATCTTAGAGTCCACATGGAAACACACACAAAAACATACACATCCTATACACATTAACCACCCTGAATGAATCTGATAAACAACGGCCACAAGTAGGAGATGATGGGACATATGCAAATCAGGTGCCCAACTTTAGCATCGTGCTATGGGAGCTATGAGTTTTGGTTTGTCAGCAAACCAAAAGTTGATGTTACTGAATGTTTGTCAGCACATGTCCACCTTTGTTTTAACGGTGATAACAACTGCTGTACTTAATGTGTACGAGTCTGTGCATACATTAGAAATATCACCTTGTAGGGCACGACAGCCTCGCCCAGTAAACTACTACTACTACTCGCACCAAAACAATCCTTTCGTCCTCCGTCTTTCTTGGCATTGTATCAAGAATATTTGCATCCAAATGGATCCACTGGAAACGACTTGACAGGCTGTAGTTGATCCTCCAGACCTGTGGGTGGCATTGACATTCACCAAAAAAAAGTAGAGACAGTGGAGTGGCACTTCATTGTCTGCCGAGCCAACGGAAGCATCCAAAAAATGATTTTTGACCAAAAATAAGTGAAGAAAATTATGGCAATATTGTTGTAGTTACTGCGGTAACACCTATTTACCGGTATTTGAACTTTTTCACTCTGGTTTGAAACAAGTGCGTTTCCGGAGTCAGTTTTGACGATCAGACAAAACGATGGAAAATGTGCGTTAACACATCACAGATTCTCCGTGTGGACACAGACTCCATCCGGATGAAAGTCTCTGCATCTGCCACACTTAATCAATAAGACCCCTTCAGAGTTTTAGTACAGTGTTCAGAGGTGCAATGCTCCTCTGCTCTGTCGTCGGTGTTAACTACTTGTCCTGTAATTCCCTGTATACATTTTTAATTATTTAGTAGGTATCCAGTGTATCACGTGTGTGTGTGTGTGTGTGTGTGTGTGTGTGTAGCCTACGGTTTTGTTTCTAATCAAAGAACATTGCTCACTGGACAGCAGTGAAGCATGACAACACACACCTGGTAAGCTGCTTATCACACCTTAATTTCACCGACACTTCGATTTGCGGATGCCTGCGTGAGTGAACCGTCGCGCAAGTGTGTCGTTGACGTGGGAGTGTGTACATGTATGAATGTGTGTGTGTGTGGGTGTGGAGGGGGTGGGGGACTCTGTCTGTGATTGAAGCGGAACAGAGATGAAGGCAGTGATAAACGCGGAGAAAGAGAGAGGGTTCGGATTAAATGGAGGGAGAGATATCAGTGGCAAAGAACAAAAGAAAAAAGATAAGTGGAAAGATTACAGAGCAAACAGCAGCGGTAGGAAAAGAGGGAGGAGGGAGACGGGGGGTTAAAATCCAAACCGGCCATGAGCGACGTGTGGCCGGATGAGGCAGAGAACAAAACGTTACGGGGATGAAGATGGAGGGGGGAGAGTTTTGTATGAATGCCGGCAGAGGGTGAATGAACATTTGCATGTTTGTCTCGTGTCTATGTGAGCAAACATGCAAAGTCTGGAGCTCCGTGGCTCCATGAGCTGAGTAAAACTGAGAAGAGGTTCAGTACGAGCTAAACGTTAACAAATGAATGTAGATGTCAAATTCATTGAGAGAAATATGTACATACTTCCAATATGATGTGCAAATTTGAGTTACTTCATCTATTTATTTGTTTTAATGAACCCTTTAAAGTTTTACTTTTATGACATTTTGTTATCAAAGTTAATTCAGTTTCAGATAAAATATTTTCCAGAAAAAAAATACTAATCATTTTATATCAGTACAATTTTAAAATGATAGATAGATAGATACGTACGTAATTCATTTGCCGCAAAAATCCCACTACGTGTTTAACCTCAGTGCTGATTCAGTCACAGCGTTTTCTGACCCAACGGTGGTCTACAGACCACAGAACCGTCTCAGGCTTCTCCTGGGAGGAAAGTTTTACAGCCCCGCTCCAGCCCCCTTGAATTTGTTGGCCAGCGGCTGAGCCCTGACCTCTGACCTTGGACACACGCTGTCATCCTCCTGTCACCGTCCCTCCACTAACGAGACACACTTACTCACAAAAGCGACCGGTAATGCTGCTCTAGCTCAGTGAGCAGGAAACAATAATCAGCTACCGCACAAGTCAAAATCAATAACGATGCAGACTTGATCAAACTAAAACCTTCATATTGTGACGCTCTCTCTCTCTCTCTCTCCCTCTCTGTCTTTCTCTGGAGAAGAAAACTATGAGTACGGACTGTTGGACATGCTTTTAATTTAACATCAACATGCGAAACAACAGCAATAATGAGGTTTACTGGAGCAGATTATTTATCTAACTGCATGTTTCCCTCATTCTTCCTATTTGCTGCTGTCCCAGCATGCAAATCCCAAAGAGGAATTCAATTTTCTTGGTGCAAATAAACCCTGATAGGTGAGAGCCAAACATGAGCTCTTTCATGTGGATGCGTCCCAGAGGGAATCTGCAGCACGTCCAATACGCCAAAAACATCTGCGCACAAAACTGGGTCTTGGTCTCACTTACATTTTTTTCTTTTCCCTCACAAAACGTATCCTACCGTCCTCTCGTGCTTCCTCTGTCCTTCTCGTTCCCTGTCCAAATTAAACACAAGGTGCAGGACACTCCGATAAGACCATCTGTTCCTCTCTCTCCTCTCTCGGTCTGTTTTCCCTCATTTTCCAGTCGGTCTGCTGCTCCCGATGAAGCTCGAGGGGTGTACCCGAGTGTTCTTTCTCTGAATCAGTGTTTCTTCGTGATGCTCGTGGCTGTTTGGAACAGTTAAATCACTATTAAAGCCGCGGAGTGAGTGACACACAAAGGGTGATGATGCTGCAGTTTTTATTCAACTTTGTTCAAGTTGAACGCCATGCTATGACTGGAGAGACACACACACACACACACACACACACACACACACACACACACACACACCCCTACACACACACACACACACACACCCCTTGCCCCCCTGCTGCTCCACTGTGTGTGTTAAATTACTGATGTAAATATTCCTGATTACAATTTTTGTTCCAGGTGAACAATTTGTGTA
>CAAKHB010002260.1:62230-77473 GCA_901007665.1 Aeoliscus strigatus
CGTGTGGGGGGGGGGTGGCCTACTTTTTTTTTTTATTAACTTCTCATGTCATTCCATTGAGACGTGAGCGCGCAGCAAGATTCCAAAACAAAGTGTGCACTTGGACCCTTAGTGGTCCACGGCCGCAGGTTGACAAAACACCTAGTGTTGTCATGGGACAATTCCCCTAACGAGTAGATAGTTCTCCAGAATCCTCTGGAATGCCATTCACTTCCTGTTAGTGGACTGGACCCGTCGCGGCCCACGGGCCACAGGTTGACAGACAACCTTCTGTTGGAGCGGTTTCTCAGGAACGGTTATTGTATTATCGTGAGCGGCTTGCACGCTAGCAGTGTGCCAACGTTTTAGCCTTGAAGAATAATAACTGGAAAATAGTTCGTTGAGCTATTTCTATGTAGGCCTGCTTCTGGACCCGTCGCAGTCCACGGGCCACAGGTTGACCCATTGTTGGCACGGCGAGAATTCCCCAAACACAAAAATCTACGGTTTATGGCGGTAGACTGCGGCCACGGCGACGATTTGTTCCTCTCGAGTTTCCGAAATCAATGTGTTCCTTTGGGAAGGAATCGTCTGTTTTACTGCAGTAACGTGAAGGAGTCATAGCAGTCGATTCCCCACTAGTGTCACGCCGTGGCCAAGAAAATTGAGCTATTTTAATGTGGGTCTGCTGCTGGAGCCATCGCGGACCCATCGCGACACGCTGTATTGCACGCTGCTAGCGTGCCAAACTTTTGGCCTGGAATAATAACACGTGAGATTACGATATGTGGCTCTGGTACAACAGACCAACTAACAACCTCCTCCCCTTCCTCCCTCGCCTCCTTTCCTCCTCTCCTTCTCTCCTTGGAGGTGCGGATGATGATGCGTGCTGGGAGCAGCGGCTGAGTGAAAGGAGAGTCATGGGGTTCATGGTAATTTACTCCAAAAGGTCACCATCTGCCTGCCTTGCCTCGTGCCCTCTGTGAGCCAGCATCCCCCCACTGCACACACACACACACACACACACGGAAATCTCCACACCCGGGGCGCCTTGGTACACTTTACTGCACCGGCACGAGAGGCACGCAGCGCCTGCAGGAAGTGCTGCGGCGCGCGGGCAGCGGCGGCCGCACGCACCGCAGCTCTACGCTGTGATTCCTGCACGATGGTGAAGAACAACCGGCCACGACCACGCACGCAAGAGCAGCGATGCTGAGGATGGGAAAACTGTGAGCAGCTTTGGGTCACAGAGGTCACGCAGCTGAACCTCTGGGCTGAAAACACTTGGAAATGCCCTTTGGCACCAAATAACACTGAAATATAATGGAAACAGGAAATTATTTCTACTCAACTATTGGTCCTCAGTGAGAAGTTGAACATTTCGGCTGAGGTTAGTAAAAGAGGCCTCTAAAAGAGGCACCGAAAGGTTTATGAGAATTCACACCTTTATAATAACCATTTGTCATTAAAACATCCTTGTTTGCCAGAAAATAAGTCCTCAGTGAACTGTGTTGTCCCGGGGCCCGTGCTAGAGCAGGTTTCCTGACAAATCCTGATATGTTAAGAGTTACTGACTCAAACTGAATTCAGGCATATGAAACACTAAAGACATTTGGTTTGATTTCTATCAGTTTACAGGAAAACAGTAATGAAAAGTCAGCAATTATTAAAGCGGCTTGTGGGAACGAGCCCCTGGCCAAGTCCTGTTTGTTGGTTTTCACCAGTAGTCTCCACAGTCTGTGTCCTCACAGCGGGGGCTTTTTACTTCTGTGGCAAACTTCTGCAACAGATTGTTCTTTTTAATTGATTCTGAACATAAAATGTGTCTATTTTACGTGCAATTCACATCTGTTTTAATCTCTAATGTTTACTGTGTGTGTGTGTATTTCAAGATCTTTTTTCATTATCTTCTGTTTTCATTGTTTCTGTCAATTGCACCTTCCCACAGGCAGACTGGATATCTACACATTCTGGAAACGTCCAGACTGGCCGTTGGCTGATCATTTCTCTTGTGAACGTCCCTCCAATTAACATCCATCGTACAAACATCCGTCCAATGTCCGTTTGATGAACATCTGCCCGATGAACGTTCGTTCAGCATCGAACCTATTTGAGAGAAGTCCAGGTTTTTTCGTCCCAGTCTGTCCCAAGTCAATAGACCAATAGACCCCCCCCCCCCCCCCCCCCACCTCTGTTATCGCCCCCTTTGTTCAGCTCCATCATCTCCTGAGGATGTCAAGACCCAGCAGGTGAGCCAACTACTTTGTCAAGACATATTTGACCCTCTGTGATTGTCAGAAACTGATCATGTGTGATCGGAATGATCTGGAATCAAGTGCGCTTCTTTGTATTTAATTTCATGTTCGGTGTGTATGTGTGTATCATCAATCAACCATCAACACACAGCGTAAAACCTCGACAAAGGCAGCTGAGCTCCCACTGCCAACTTGGCACCAGAGTGAGACATTTACCATGTCGGTGACTTACGCCCGAGACTCAATGGCGCCATCGTTTGGAAGAAACGGCGACAACATGAAACACCTCAGTTCTGTTGTTTCAGTTTTATTTCAAATGAAGCACTGAGATGGTCAGCGTTCCACACTTGCTTTTGTAACGATACAAAAATGCCTGTGATCTGTAATAACAATCTCATAAACTCTGGTGGCCACACAGGAAATTTGCTACAGCAAAACAAAAATAAATTACATGTCCTTTAGATAATAGATAAATTACTATCCTTTTTTGCTTTTGTAGATATATATATATATATATATATATAATGTAATTTATACTACACTTACTATTAGAGACAACACGATAGCACTACACACACGCACACATCAACACAAAGTCACTGATTCTTTTTCCGAAAATCAAATATAAAATAGTTATACAACAGATTGATGTGAATAAATGCAGTCTACATAAGTCAGTTATAAAATATAGGCGCTTTTCTATGTTCACAAGAAACTATACACATGAAAAGTTATGAAACAAATATACAGATTCCTCACCTTTGTGTGGACAGCGTGTGTGTGTGTGCGTTCGGTGGGAGACGGGGGGAAAAAAAACAAAAGAGTTAATATATCTGAAGAGGACAAGAACGCAAGCGAGTACTTACACACAGATATATACAGAGGTTATCCAATACGCTAAATATTTACGACTGTCAGAGAGCAGCTATTTCAACCAATGAGATTATTGCAAAGTGGCTCCTGATGACTCAGCAGTTTGAACCATCAGACTGGCTCTGTCTGTTCTCGTCGGACAGATTCCTAATCTCCTCTCAGGGCGTAGACACGGGAGCCTACGGGGATCTTTTTTTTTTTTTGAAATGAGCTAGCGGCGTTTCGTCTTCTAACAATGTGACAAAATAGCCGTGGCTGTAACGGAAGGCTAGGTGATCTTCATTTAGCGGCAGCAGGACGATAAGCGGGAGCTCCAGCGTGTTCCCGAACATGAGGGATGGTCTGAGAAGAGTTTCATCCTCCAGCTAATGCTAAGGAAGTTAGCATTTCGTCATGCCCCTTCTTCCCGGTAATGCTGCACTCTACGAATATAGAGATTGTTCAGACGGATCCTTTTGAAAACGTGATGGTTGGTGTGACTGTACGATGGAAATTGAGGTCAGTTTGCCATGAATCACTTCTTCCAATAGTCAGTCAATACGTTAAAAGCAACGGTTTTGTCCTTATTGTCCAGAAATCACTGACAGAACAATGTAGGACCCCGGTTCATGAGTTTTACAGCGACGACGTGCAGAAGCCGAGCCCTCTTTACTTATGTTTCTGTTTCACCTTTGACGTCCTCAGTGGAACGACGTTGTTTGTTTCTCGTTGACAATAAGAAAAGCGTTGAGGTTTCTTTCCTTTAAACTTCATTCGCTGGATTCAAACGACGCTTCGATTGAAGCAGCAGCTTCGGAGGGAAACAAAACGGCGAGAAGTGATAGGAAATTATTCTTAAAGTACACTTCAGGGGCTTTACAGCTTCAACGCTGCTTTTTCAACGCAAATATCCACCGTCGGCCTGCACAGAAATATTTGGTCACACACTGCTGGGATCTCCGCTCTCCTTTGGTTCCAAAACTGCACTCAACAATATCAGGACTTTTTTTTTTTTTTTTGGCAAACAACATAAAAGTATATGTATGAAATCCTTCTCGCTGCTGTGGGGGCATCAGAAACACAGTCGATCTATTCCAGTAGATCTAGTAGTAGCACCGTTCAGCTCGCATACGTGTAATTACGTCTTCAGCTAATTTGCTTTTATTTTTTTAATTAGTGGTTTTGCACGTTTGTTTAAGATCCATTAGATCAGGAGGAATCTTCCGGAAAAACTAAACGCTACTGTTGCGCCTTCCACCAGGAGCGGAATAGTTTGTTCCAATTGCTGTCGAGTCGTCGTCTGAGCTGTGAACAGGAAACGGGAACGCTTCCCGTACCTCGTAGCTCTTGAACGCAGCACTGTCTGTCAGCAAAAACTGTTTTTGTATCACTTCTGTCACAACTGTTTTATTTGTCGACAACGTGAATGTGACACACAGACGCCGAAACAATCTCACTGCGCGGTACGAACTCGGGACATCCGATACAATTGGAACGCACTATAAGTCACTCACACAGAAAGCGGCTATGTACGAGGCTCGAAGACACAACCGGAACGTAACTGCATCCGAAAACTGTTTTCACAGCGTTTTTTTTACCTGAAGAACACGGAGAAAGTAGCTAAATGTTAAGTGAACAACACGCCGTCACAGAACGTCCTCGTCTGTACGTCCGTCACTCCAGGGGCTCGTCAGGCTCTTCGGCCTGGTCCTCGACTCCGTCCGATCGGCCCGGTCAGTGTCTCTTGGCACGCTGGGCGCTCTGGGTGCACGAGGCGCAGCAGGCCGTCTTATAGTAGGAGTAGACGCACAGCCGAGCCTGCACCACCATCACGCAGTTATGCCGTCTGTCCCGGCAGTTTTCATCTGTTAGACAGAGAGACCAGAAGTTGTTGGGGGGTGGGGCGGTCAGAGCATGACGGGAAACACACACCAACTGCTGCACGTTCCCACTAACCGACCTGACACCTGCGGACTGCAGGGTATGGTGTTGCAGATTTGTTCCTGTTCAGGTTTGGTGTTTGAGTCACAACCGAGGCTGTGATCTTTGTCTGCGGTGAGACAGCGAACCTCTCTCATCTGCACGCCGTTTCCACATGACCGCGAGCACTGGGGGCCAAAGTAGACAGAAACAGTCATGTTATACAAAGCTTTTCTTTTCAAATACAACGTAATATTTTTGCATGTTATCATTTTTAAAATTAGTTTTAACAATTTTTTGCATTTTTTAAAAATCATTTTTCATATTTTATCTACATTTTTTGCACTCCATCTCATTTTTTGTATCATATAATTTTTAAAATTTGCTGTAACAATTTTTTGCTTTTTCTTAAAACTCATTTTTCATATTTTATCAAATTTTTATTTTGCACTCCATTTCATTTTTTGCATTATATCTTTTTTGTATTGTGTTTTTTTTGTATTTGCTCTCATTTTTGTATTTTATCTTTTGTATTCTGTTTCATTTTTTATGTTTCATCCATTATATACTTCAATGTCATTGTACATGTATATGCCGTACATTGTATGTGTATAATGACATGAATGAGTCTGAGACGGTCACGTTGGTCAATCCCAAACCCCCCCTCCTCTCTCACCGCGCTCCACTCCGTCGTGAACCACTGCGGCCGACATTCTCCCATCTCACACTCTTGAACGGCGGAGGGTTTGTCCAAGTGAGCGCACTCGTCGGCGGGTACGACGGTGAAATCGTTCCCCATCTTCTGGACACAGATGATGTCTCGTCTCTGAGTTCCGTTCCCGCACCGAACGTTGCACTGGAACAAGGCGACGAGACCAGACGAGTTTTTATTGGTGAAGAAGGACGTAAACGACAAATAAATCCTGAAATCAGCATAAAACCGGTCGGATTCACCCCACCCTACCTGAGTCCAGGGGCTGCTGTACCAGGTGGCCGTGGGCACACAGGGACCCCCGTTGCAGGCCTTCATCTCCGCCGGTTTCTCCCCCACGCAGTCTCCTCCGCCTCCGCCCTCCCTGACACCTCCTCTGGTCAGACACACCACCTCCCTCCTCTGCACCCCGGGGCCACACTGCGCTGAGCACTGAGGGACACGTCCGGCAGCACGGTGAGCATCTCTGCGACGTCCTTGGCATCGTGTCGCGCTCGTTACTCACCGTGTTGGACCAGCTGGTGAAGTACCAGTTGGTCACACAGGGCCCCATGTTGCACTCCTCGCTCCCCTGTGGACGAACCGGGGAGCTGCACTCCTTGTCATTCACCACGTCGCCTTGATCGCTGACACAACGCACACTCCTTGTCCTCTTTCCCACGCCGCAGTCGACGGAGCACTGTCGCAGGCCGAGAACGGAACACGACAGTCAACAGTTTAATACAGTCAACACTCTTTGACCTCCTGTGACCTGACAGCTTTTGTTTGATGTGCATCTTCTTCTTCTTCCTTTTATTTGTATTATTATATATTAAATATTATTATTATTAAGTTGTACTATTAGTACGACTACTGAGACTAATAATAATAATTATATCTAGAACTTTAAATGAAATTCAAAGAGGCTTTACAAAAAAAATAATGGTGCTGAAATATAATGTCCATGTATGTGTACAAAGAAAAAATAGTATTTAATAAATAAAATATAATCATAAATAAATATTACACAAAGTAAATATTTGTTTACCGCTTAAAAATATACATACCAAAAAATCACGCATATGGAATCATGAATGAAATAATATTAAATTAAAAATTAAATTAAAAATTTGATATTTTATATATAAATGTTGCAAAGTTTTCAAGGAAAACTCATGAATTTGCCGTAACGCAGAAAAACTAATGGTCTGTTGCACTTCATGACACAGGGACTGTGGCACTTGGACGATGAACTAATGAAGGCAAATTCAAATGAACGGTGCTGATATTTTTCCTTCTGTCACATAGATAACCTGCCAAGAAATGCACGTAAACATTGTTTTAACCACAGTCTGCTGAATGCGTGCCCCACACACACACACACACACACACACACACACACACACACCGATGCAGTCACAGTCTGGGTTGTTGACTCACCGTGCTCCAATCAGAGCCGACCTCCCAGTGGGAGCAGAGCCGGAGCTGGCACGCCTGCGTGGAATCTGGGGGGGTGAGGCTGGCACATCGCTGGGGGTGAACCATGGTGGAGCGGTTCCCAAAGCTCTGTCTGCACTGGAGCTGCCTCTGCTGCATGCCGGCGCCGCAGGACACGCTGCACTCGGACCACGCACTGACCTCCCAGCTGGCAGAGTGGAGGAGGGACGGTACAGTAACACCGACTTCACGTTATGACTGGATTTGAGCATTTTCTTTCTTTCTTTTTCTTTTTTTTGTCCTCACATGTCTTAAGTCAACTGTTAGCTACAGGTGCAGCGCAAAACGTTTCCATTGTTTTTTCCAGTGATCTCATTCAAACAGTAAAACTTTCCTATATTTACGATTCCTTCAAACAAACTGAAATGTTGAAGCTTCTGTGTTCTTATTCTGACAAATGGGGCATATAGGTTCATGAAAATCAAAAATCCAGTATCTCAGGTTTATGGTTTTCAAACTACATAATTAGTGGTTTGCTCAAACCCGACCCAAAAAATGGAAAGCTGTAGGCTTCAAATATCAAAATTAAAAACAGAAAACTACTGAGGTTTTCCACGAGATGCACCTGTAGTCAAGACACATTCACTGTGGAATGATGCCGTTTCCGTCCACGTCACGCGACACGTCACAGTCGTCCTCCGTCAGCTATTCCAACCGATCTGCTGCTGTTTGTCTGCACTTGAACATCTCTTGCCACCATCACGTTTCAAAACCTGTCACACTCTATTTCACTTGGGTTGTTTGTATTTCCGTTTACTTTCCTGTGTATTTTATTCAGATTGTTTTTATTTTTACTTTTGTAAGATGAATATATATAATATACTCTTATGATATTATTATTATATTGTATTATTTGTGAATCATCTATCTTACCGGCGATATTAGCATTAGTATTGTATTTGCTCACAATGGTGGACAGGGGTGTGTGTTGCACGGCTCCTCCTCAGGAATGGGTTTGGCTGCAGAGTCACACTTCCTCTCTGGGACCTCCTCATCTGTATGCCGGTTAACGCACAGGATCAGTCTGAACTGAGAACCTGTACCGAGAAAGCAAAAAAACAAACCGTTATTGTACTTCTCACAGGGGCCACCAGAGGGCGACACCACATCATGTAAAACAGGCAAATAAGAGCCGTTAAATTGGAAACTGACACATGTGAAGATGCACAGGGGTTTATCTGACCTTTGCCACAGGAAACGGAACACTCGGAGAGCCCACCTCGCCTCCACACAAACGGCGGCTGAGTGTCTGGTGGCAGGTCAGTGCGAGGCGGGATACGAGCATTCCTATTGGGCGCCGCGCCTCGAGGACGTGACCTCTCAGGTGTCCAGCGTTCAGAGGAGGGTGAAGAAAACACAGAGGAGGAGGAGGAGGAGGAGGAGGAAGAGGAGGGGAAAGAAGGGAGTGAAACTGGGGGGGGGGCAGGGGGAGGGTCTTCAACGGACACAGTGAGAGGACCTGGGAGAGAAGAGCAAACATACACACACAAAGACAAATGAGACGAGAAGGGGAAGTAAAGGCCAGACTGGGAAACAGGCGACAAAGACAAATGACAAACGTGAATGTCGAAACAGTGGAACAGTGCAAGTGGCAAAGGAGGACGTGTGAGAGGATGGTGATGTCATGATGAGGTCAGGGTCTCACGTGGACCGATGTAGGTCACCTCCCATGTAGGTCACACACAAACACACAATAATTCTTCCCACTTGACCAACAACCGCGCCCTCCTCGTGCACAACGGCGTCACCCCCTCCGGAAGGATCCGGGTTAGCGACGTGCTGTGTGACTAATGTGGTCAGAATGTTCATATCTGCTGTGTGCGTCACATGACAAATGGGGGAGAACGGGACAAAGTCGAAGTGAAGACGGACTGTCAGAAGGTGAAAGGTGAAGAGACGTACTGCGCAGAGGTGCCCGCCCCGCCTCCCTCTCCCTCGGCCTCTCTCTGGGAGCTTCTCTGGGTGTCTCCCCATCTCGGCCTGCTGGCCGCTCTCGCTCTCCCTCCCTCTTCTCCGCGGGGACGTAGAACTCATAGTCGATGCCTGGGTTCTGCTGGTGGAAAATGATCTGCAGAACAAAACGGGGTGAGACGACGCCAAAGGAGGTGGAGGTGAAGAGTTCCAGTGAGGAGAAACTTTTGTTTTTTTCCCAAGTTTGATTTTTCAAGCAGACGTTGGAGGTTTGGAGCAACAGACATCACAAACTCTGCTGTTTTCTGACCGGTGCAGCTGGGAGCGGTGGTGTTTGTGTTACCATGACCAAATGTGGACTGAGGACACCTGGTGCACGTTCACAACAGAAGGTCTAAAGTCCAGTCCAGACCAAAGATTCCAGGCACGGCAACTTGCAACGTACAACTACATGCGTCCACTTGCACCTGGATGCTCCAGGAGCAGTCCACTTCACACTGAGGCATCGAGCTGTGACCCCCCACGTAACCTACTGTCGTTTCCACAGCAACGGGTGCGGTGCCGTAAAGGACGGAACAGCACAACAAATCCAGCCGAGAACGCGGCTCCTCTTATCGGCAAATTTCCACAACACTCTGGTGGTCTGGTATTTCTTTGCGTTTTTGTTAGCACCGCATGTAGCATAGCATTTAACCCACAAGAACTTGGACCAAAGTAAAATTATTGGGGACATCACAGACTAAAACAGACTTGTTGTGGGGACACGACGTCACATAATCTGTCACATGACCCTCACGGATGTTCCATCCTTGTCCCTTTTGGACTCCATGAGGTCAAATGAAGGCTAAAGGACCTTTTGTCCTTCTTACCCTCCGTACAAAGGGACCGCCGACACTGTTTCTGTGACTGCTCTGTTGTGCCTTGAATTGTTAGTCCCGACTTGACTCCAAGGACCATGTGTGGTCACTGACTGCACA
This sequence comes from Aeoliscus strigatus, assembly GCA_901007665.1. Taxonomy (NCBI): domain Eukaryota; kingdom Metazoa; phylum Chordata; class Actinopteri; order Syngnathiformes; family Centriscidae; genus Aeoliscus; species Aeoliscus strigatus. Next base: position 72,313 of record CAAKHB010002260.1, read on the forward strand.
GTGCTAGATGTACATTTATATTATATATATCCAGTTTATTAGGTACCAAATTCAACACGGGTCTAAACAGGTATGAAAATACGACACTGACATTTCCTTACGTACATCTCCAGAGGTCATGGTGAACTATAGAACCACCACCATAGTTCTCCTGCAGGTCGTCCACATACGTGCAGCACGTGTTTATTAATCTCTGCAAACCCCTTTTTACACGACGTCCCGTTGGCCAAGGTCATCTACACATACTCAGTCCCATGGAAACATTTCCATCTTTGTTTTGCGGGCGGTGGCAGCTGACACGTTCTCCGGGCCTCACACGTCGGTGTGTCGATCGAAGGATCAATCCTACTTGACCACTCTGACATTACTGATGTCAGACGATACCTAAACAGTCCATCACTGGATACTGCCTGCGCCTGAGATGTCCTAAACTGGCCTCGGTACAGTTGATTCTCCGCTCTAATTTCTACCATGACAATGCTTTTTCCAGTGGCGCCACCCACACACCAAACTTGGCAAGGCTCTACGGACAGCGGAGCACTCTTCCTATTTTTCATCCATCCAGAAAATGCTGAGTGTGCTGAGCATCATGGTCGCACAGCGCTGCTGCGGTTATAGAGTTTTAGTCTTCTCATGTCTTACTCGAAAATCCCTTTAAGCCTAAAAAAAACGCAGGTGATTTCAGAGTAGCTCCAGCTCTTAGAACAGTTGTGGGTCCTTGCTACTCGTGCCCCTCCACCTTGATGGAACTAGGGAGACGTCTTTTCTTGAATAAGTTCTTAGCCTGAGGTTTGAGTTGTTATGAATAAGGTCTGACGTGGCTCAGGCTAAGCTATAGGATATTCTCTCTTTATCCCGGCGTAATGCTAAAATAATGCCACTTATCTGGAGGCTCATAAGCCCCAGCAGGAGAGCGTAGCCTCCGGCTTACATGGTCGCAGACATGTGAAACCTCATGCGTATGTGTTTGTGTGTACGTGATTCTTATCACTGACTTCATTTCGACCGTGTTTGTGTACATTTGCATGAAGGCCCTTTGTGGTGCACTACTTACATACAGCTGAAGCTGTGTTGTGGTGGGTCCAGGAGCGCTGAGGGACTCTCCTCTCTCTTCCTCCCCCGCTGCTTGAGCTCTGGGTCGGGTGTAGGTGAAGGTAGTCCCCCCTGCCTGATACTCCCCTGGAGGGTCCACAGCCCAGCGCCCGTTCACCACCGACGTCCCGGTGCCGCTCCTCATGGCTGAAGACAGGGTCAAGAAGGACGGACGAGGGCAACGGAGCGAGATGTCATTTTTTTTCGTATTTTGATCTTATTTAGCCAACGACAGCAGTGACGTCCCAAGAAACCTTCGCGAGGCCAATGTCGTGCGCTCACGTACGTCAGAGAGTCGTCTCATTAGCAAACTGGCAGCTGGTGACGCGAGCAAACACGAACACACGTACACACTTCACTGGTCCCTTACGGGCCCAAACAATGCTAGCTCTATCTTCTCTGATTCGCTGAAGCCACAAAACTCAGTCCAAGCCAGCACACACTTCTCAAAGCCAAATCTCATTCCAGAATGTTCAACCCTCTCGCCAAGGTCTCGCTTGAATCTTTGAACAGCAGCTTTATTTGTATCCACCGCCTCTCACCCAGGTAGTTCGGACTGGCTCGTCTCTCCGTGATGTTAATGAACGTAGCTCCCGCCGGGATGTCCAGGATCTTGTGGTAACCAAGGGGAACCGTGACATTCTGGAAAGTTCCCGTCACCTTTCGGCAGGAGACGTCCCTCCCGCCGCACACGCCACATTTATCGACCACAGAGCCCGAGCCCAGAACCCCATCGCAACCCTCCGTCTGGCAGGAGGAGAAGGTGAACAATGAGTCAGACAAAAACTTGAGAAGGACATGGAAACCGGGGAGATGTGTGAAGAAGGGGTGGGGGACACAGTGGGGCACTTTCCAATACTCAATATTTTGAATCGTTTGTGGAAACTGTGGACATTTTTCCAGATCCTTCCTAGAAAGGGAAAGGCCGAATCAGAGAGTGAAAGAACAGAGAAACGATACAAAGAGGAGGACAATGTGAACTCGAATGCCAGACTTCAATCAGAACCCAGACAGAAGGCTGAGACTGGAGCCAGGTCCTGGACTGAACACACACCAGCAGGGCAGGGTTTGGTTTGCTTCGGTCATGGTGAGACAGTTGGGATACATAACGCAAAAATCTCAGACGGGGGGGGCAGTCGGATCCACTCACCAGGCACCGTCCTTCGACGCACACATCGTTGGAGCTGACATTGAAGCACGGCGTTCCGTCTCGCACCCGCTCAGCTTGACGCACATAGAAACGATAGCCGGCGGGTCTGCAGGTCAGCTCGCACTGCTTATCGGCACCCACTGCAACAGGTAGAGAGGTTTATTACACGTTTACTTGTCATGGAGCCGTCGGTGTGTCTGAGCGTGTAGAGGTTCCTTCTGTGGCAGCTGGGCAGCAAACGACTATCACACATGCCCAGAAGAAAGGTCCAAATGAAAGGATGAGGATATTTAGGACAACAGGAGAAAACGAACGTTAAATGCTGCTCCAGACGTGAGGGAATAAGTCAATTACCTTCAGCGGTCGGGAGAAGGGCCAGAAAAGTGGAGCAGCTTTATTTGAAAAAATAAGCGGATTGTAGAAAAAGGTAATCAAAGCAATGATTTAGGAAAATGCTCTTTAACATGATGAAACAATGTCATCGGCGTATCTGCACATATTTCCCTGCCACTGCCTGAATCAAACTTGTTGTTTTAAGATCCTTGAATTAGAGAATTAGAGAAGCTTTTCAGCTTCAGCATATATGTTTAATGATTTAGCAAAGTTTTGTCATCTGTCCACATGTCAGGACACAAATCCTCTGAAGTCTCATTTTGCTTTGAGGCAAAAGAGTGAACGAATTCCCTTCCGCAGTCGGAAGATTGACACAGACAGACAAGTGGAGCATATGGAGGATCTCTTTGGGGATTAGATGAAGGAGACAAACCCCCAAAGAGCTTAAAAACAAGAGAATTCATTGTGAGAAAAGCTATCAGCACACATGACCGATATGACGTTTGAAGAGCTGGGATGGAGGCACGAGGGGACGGTGGGTGTCGTCTGAGAGGGCAGAGACCAGGGGTGTTGGAGGGGTTAACGTCCTCAGGCAGGACGGTGTGAGTGTGAGTGTGTGTGTGTGTGTGTGTGTGTGTGTGTGTAGACACGCTACAAGCTTCAGACGTGAGCTCATGGTGTGAGCGAGGGGTCGCACACAGAAGTGACGTCTGAAGGGAAGGTGGTAGTTAAGGGCTTAAAAGGACAAATTCTTTGCTTCCAAACGTTTGACTTTTATATTCCTCCATTGAATTGCCATGAATGAATGTTATGAGAAACTATAAATACTTTGTCAAGAGAATAAAAAGTGTCATACGGTTCAGTACGATTCTGGCCCAGAAAAGGCCTTTGGATTTTGAAATGCTCTTGACTTCTCATTAATGCCTCATAATTTCTACATAATGGAAACAATTCAACAGTTCAAGCCCTCATTGTCGGCATGAAACCCAACGCCATCGCCTGGAGGTCAAGAGGTTCAGAGGAGATAGCAGAGAACAAAGCCTGGAGGTCAAATACCTGATCCTCTGTTTCAGCGAGTACGAGTGTGTTCATAGACGTCAACTAAACAATCACAGATCACCAAAGATGGATTAGTGAGGCGTGATTACAGTATTTGGTTTCCCCTGCAGCACATTCAGTGTTTCCTGCTTCCCACAGCACGAGGTACGAGTCTAACGCTGACATTGTGGCTCCTGCTTCTCTCCGTTGTGTATAAAATCTATGAGGAATGAGTGTCTGAAGGTCAGGAAGTCGTATAACTGATGTTTATCTGGATGTTTACAAGCTCAGGCTTGTAGGGAAGTACGTGCAATGCGTAGGTTCACCAGTTTACGTACAAATACTCAGGTTGGGTAAATAATATTGCCTGAATCTCATGGGTCAGAGGAAATGGCCCACGTGGGTTTACTGGACTTTGAAATATAACAGAATCAATGAAACAGGGAATGTAACAAACCCAGTATATAAACAGTGTCGTCAGCGTATGTAGACATGATTTACTGCCACTGACGGAATCTTGGATCCCTATAACTCTATACAAAACTTGATTTAACATGTATTTCATTTATGAACACATGAATGCATTCTGTACATTTTTATAATCCTTCGGGCAAAATTCCACCCTGGGTTCGGTGATTTTCTTTGTTGTCAATAAACCTTCAACCTTTAAGCCCCTAAACTATTTTTCAGGCCTCGAAAATTGCATACGGTAATAAAAAAAAAAAAAAAAAAGAGTCCATCTCTGCCACCATGAGTCAAAATGACATCTATTCTTGTAGCCCAGGTTCTACTGTTGAATTTGAAGTGAGATATTATATTTTCATGCATTGTTTCACACTATTGCAGTATGAAATTCCCCCAATCGGGAGATAACTCAAATATCTTTGGGCTTGAAGGTGGAAGCAGCTGGTTTTCTATTAGCTTTTGGAAACTGATAATGATGGATAATGTATCACTGTATCTTTCAGCTCTGCCAACTCCATCTATCCATTATCAGCCCTTTTCTACTGTCTGGTAACTGCAGAGATACAGTTCATATTTAGAGCGACGGCCATAGAGTGAGGGAATGCGCTCCCACCCGCCCTCTCTCTGTCCGTCATAGTTATCTTTGAGAGATTAGAATGGAGACAGTGACAGAAGAGAGGCTCAAAGTGGGAGACGTGCTGCCACTCATCCCCCTCTTCCTGTCTCCCTCTTCTATTCCTCATCCCCCCTTTTATCTCAATCCCACTCTTCTTTGTCTGAATCCTCTTCAGTCTTTGCGTTTCTCTCTTTCGCTCGTCTCTCCTGCGCCGTCTCTCTCTATCTGCCTCTCAGTCCGAGCTCAGTGTTCAGACAGTGGAATATATGTCGTCTAAATATACTTCCCCACTATCTCTCCGTCTAAACAAACACCAACAGAGGGAAAGAAAGAGCGAGGCAGCGGGACAGGAAGAGGGGAGGATGGGCGTGCAGGCAGAGGGGATGAGGCCTGAAAAAAGGGAAGATTCAAGTAAAACAACACCTGCACGTGCGGCACGTACGGAACCACGGAGGTAATGATTTTCA